>PVJA010019575.1:0-38321 GCA_004027025.1 Myocastor coypus | reverse complement strand
TCTCCCTGTGTCCAGCTCAGTCACCCCCACCCCTGGGAATGCAAGGCGGGGTGGCATCTATGTCATAGACACTGCTACTTGTTCGATGAAGCTGGCCAGGTTTATGTCCCGTTCTGAAAGCCCTGCGCATTCATGGGTGCTCAGGGTGATGTGCACCTGCAACAGAACCAGAAGTTCAGGCCCTGCCCGTGCTGCTGACTGCTGAGGAGTGCGCAGCACTGCTAACTGCTGGGCTCTGCCCCAGCGAGGGCTCCAGAGCAGCAGGTGGTCACTCAGGGCAGCCGAGTGCCGGACTCTCTCCTGGGGACTACTGTGCTACTCTCCAAGGAACAGCAACTGATCACCACCATCGTACTGGGGACTGTGCACCCGACAGGTCCGGTTCTACCACACTCCCCCCTGATGTGGCTTCAGATGTCAGGAGCAACCTAATAGTTAAAGACAAACCCCAAAACTACTACTGGTTGCTAGTTTGTAGTGAGACTGCCAGTTTGGGAGGTATGTTTATGTGGAGTTGAAGAAAATGAACAGAATGAGAGGGTAAGGCCAGCCCTGCCAGGGCCTCCTGAGCCACCTGCTCAGAACTTGATGGGGCAGAGCATGGGAGGCTGCCTAGCTCCACTCACCTTGTTGTATACGTTAAACCATTCAGGGTGGTGGTCCAGCTTCTCAGCCTGCAGGGCCACTCTGGTCATGAAGCCAAAAGCCTGTTTGAGTGAAGCAGGACCAGCTTAGTGATCTGAGACGAGATGCCCAGGTGCCTTTTTATGGCCACTGTAAGCCCCCAGACACCAGAGGAGGGACTTGCTTCCCACAGGGATAGTCCCTGGCTTTAGCCTTTCCCCAGGGTATTTCCTGTCCTAGAGGTTGTTTCTGCAGCAGAGAGGACATCTCATTTGATCGCTAGCAAGGTGAAGTGCACAGGATGTTAAAGTCTTGCCAGCCTTTGGCTGTCCCTTAAGATGTCATTTGATGCACACCTGGTTGCTGCCTGAACTGTGTGTCCTCTGAAGATAGTTTCTAAAAGTTCCAAGTAGGGCAGGCCCTGGCTCATCTTCCTGACTCTTCTCAGTTGTTCAAGATACTGAATTTCCCACATAGTCTGGATTAGTGTGGTCAGCCAGCCTTGGCCACCAGGACTTGAAGCCGAATTAGGCTGCATGCTGTCCCCTCTTGCAACCTACCCTGTTGAAATCTTTGAAGTGGAACTGCTTGAAGATGGCATCGCGGCCTTCCAGCTCATTCCACCCCACAGCCCTTAGGTTAGGCAGCAGCTGGTCCCTCTCCTCAGCACTCAGCCTGTGGGCTTTGCCAGCCTAGAAGATAAAGAGCACCCAGGCCTCAGGGCCTTACCTTTTATAGGTCAGAAGGGGCAGTGTGTCTTTCAGCAAATAGCTCCCAGTGTGCCACCCTGCCCAGGAGGTAGGACTCAACATGTCCACCAACAGGCTGCAAGTTTTGGGCATAACACTCGGAGAAACAAAATCTCCAGGTAGTGTAATGCCAATCCCTGGGAGAGAAGCACCTCCAAACCCTCACAGAGGCCCCATAGCTAAGATCAATGAGGGAGAAAAAGCAAATTCTAGCCCACGTCAAATGTGTTACAATCCCACATCACGGGAAGTGTTGCAAACACCCAGGCTCCCTCTGTCTGCGATCTAGTGCATCCTGTCCACCCCATGCCTCACTGCCAAAGAGAAGCTGACACCTGGAGCAACGTGACCTCTCTGGTGTTTTCTTGCTCACCCATTGCTGATGCACAGGCAGGTTCAGCCTGGGCTGTGTACCTGTGTCCAGCATTTTCAGGTGGCTGAGCCATTCTGCTTTTGGCAGCCACTGGCACTACCTCTCCTATGTCCTTGATTGCAGCCACTGCCCAGAGCTGCCAGGCCAAGGTTATTGGACTTTCTGTTTCCTGGCAGACTGGGGAGCTGGGCAGTCCCAGGGCATATGGCAGCCCGAGTGCCACATGCTGTTTACCTGCAGTGCCCGCTGCCCTCAAGGCAGCTGAAAGTAGCAAAGTTCTAGCTGTGTGTGGACTCTGAAGAGGAGTCAAAGAAGCAAGGGTCAGTCCTGTCCTCTTGGGGAGTCCAAGTGGAGGTGAAGGGACAGACCCCAGAACTTGGGCTTCAATGACAAGCATTTCAGCACAGGGGGACATGATGCTAAATTTAAAACCAACCAGGTTTGGGAGGGAGGGTGTGGAGGTAAATTTAGTCTGTAAAGCAGAATACAGACTGGACGCCCTGGGATGAGTAGAGGGCTGTGGCATTGTTTCTTGCCTTGTAGGTAGAGGGCTAAGAACCTCTGCCTCACAGATCCTTCAGAGGGTGCCCAGGGGCTACCGTACTGAGGAGCAGGGTGTTAGGCAAACGTTACATGCATTTCTAAAATAGAGGCCCACCAGGGCTGGCCGCTGGGGTAGCAGAAGCCTTCCCTCCTGAGAACCAGAGCTTTCTCTCTGAACTGAGGGGAGTTAGTCTCTCTCCAGGCCTGAGTCCTGTCTGTGGGTGGCTGCAAAGGTGGCAGCAGAGATCCACAGCACTGCTCAATACTCGAGTCTCTCCAGAGGTGGCCAGTTCCGGTGCCTGCCAGGGTCCTTGTATCCAGGCAACCAACCACCTGTCAGCCAAGGCCTCAGAAACACTGTTTATTCTCTTGGCCCTGCAAAGGGCTGATGGGTACAGCTGAGCTGGGGTTTAAGGGGCTCCCTTTCTTTGTAGCATCTTCTAGAGCCTCTCCTGCCCCGTGGCATAGGGCGGACAACAACTCTTTGAGCTCTGGGGTGGGGTGGGGGGGCCCAGTTTGTTTAGTCAATTAGGATCAGGTCCAGATTCACCCCCACCTCCACCCCCGCCCTAGGGTTGTGTGCGTAGGGATTACTCATTATCCAAGCCAAAGGAATGTTAGGGCTTCGGAACGCCTCCCCGGACCCTCGGTGTGTGTCCAAATTACCCACGGTCGCTGACTGCTCCCAACCACGCTATTTGCTGCAGCTTCCAGGCCTGGAGGGCGGAAGCTCGGCCTGGCGGGACAAACCCGAGCCATCAGCTGCCCACTGCGGGCCATACTCAATCGAGGCGGGGGCAGAGGAGGGGTCTCAAGGCCGGGACCGCCTTGGGGTGCAGGGGTGGGTGGGGTGCCAGCCAGACCTCTCACCAAGTGCAATCCGGAGGGGCCAGCGACTAGCACTCCCCCGGCGACTCGCGCACTGGGCCTCCCCGCACCCGGCCGATCGCAGACCTCTTCCGCGCCCTGGCCTAGGATCCAGGCTCAGCGCGGCTCCGCCCGGCCAGGCCCGCCCTCCACCGCCCCTCTCCTGCCGGGAGTCCGGCGGGCACGGTCGGCCAAGCCCCACAGGTTCAGGGGGTCCCCCTCACCTCCCTCCCGCTGCCCAGCGTCGGACCCCGCTCACCATGTCTGCGCGCGGGCAGCAGGTGGCGGCGCTGGGCGAGCTCGGCGAGAGCAGGGGCACGGCCGCTCCGGGGCGGGGCTGTGCTCGGGCCGCCCCGGGCTAATGATCAACCGCGGCCGCGCGGCTCCGCGCCTTCCAGCACTTTCCCGGCCACCTAGAGCCGCCCTGCGAGTGGGAACCGAGCTGGCGTTCCCCGGCGGCCGCTGCGCGCCTGTGCCTGGTCGCTGTCCCGCTGGGGGATTCTGGGCGCCCTATCAAAGGACCTTTTCTTTTAAAAAAGTATCCGCTATAATTGACGTAGAGTAAGTTGCACATAGTTAAAGGGCGTAACTTGGCGTTTTCCCCGTGAAACAATTCGCCATGGCCAAGATTATGAACGTCAGCCCTGGAGGCCTCCTGTTGCTTCCTTTTTTTTTTGGTCTTTTTGAGACAGGGTATCGCTATGCAGTTGAGGCTGGCCTTGAGCTCACTTTTGTAGCCCAGGCTGGTCTTGAACTCGCACCATCCTCCTGCCTCAGCCTCCCGAGTGCTGGGATTACAGGCGTGAGCCACCACGCCCCGCTAACTCCTATTGCTTCCTAATCGTTCCCTCGCTGGGTTCTCCCAGGCAACCAGGGAGCTGCTCTGAGTTACTGCAGAGCAGTCCAGATTTCCCAGGATGTTATGTAGATGGAACTACATAGCATGTGCTTGGGTATCTGGAGGTCTGTCCATGGTTGCAGTATCAATCGTGCCCTGCTGCTGTTGGTAGGTAAGCCATCTGCTAGAATTATTCGTATGGATATTACCACAGACTTTTCAGCAGTTCACTGTTAGTGAACATTTTTTAAAAAGCCTTTTATTTAAACGAAACCCAAACTAAAATATTTCCCATTAGAGGTTTTATTTATTTTTTTTTTTTACTTTTTAAAATTTTATTGATTTTAATGAGAAAAAAAATAGCAATGAGAGTTTCAAAACAGGTTAGTAGGACAGTTAACAATAATTAATACATTGCATATTGTTGTCTTTGTAGTAGTTTTTCAGAGGACAAGATGCAGACATATCTTGTCTAAACACTGCTCAGGGCCCGGCAGGATGGCTCAGTGGTCTAAAGCGCCTGCTTAGGAAAGCTTGGGCGGCTGCAGGGACAGCGGGTTGATCCCCGGCACCACATGCTGCGCCAGCCCTGCCCTCAGGGCAGGCTGAGCCGGCCATAAAAATAAATAAATAAACGACAAAAGTTCTGAAACAAGAAAAAAATAAAATTAAATTAAAAAATTCTTTTCAGGGTCAGTGGTGCTCGCTTGAAATCCAGTGCTCCGAGCAGCCAGGATGAGACGGAAGGGTAGCAAGCTTCAGGACATCCTGGGCAACTTAGTGAAATCCTGTCTCAAAGTAAAAAAATATATGAAAAGGACTGGGAATGTAGCAAGTGTGCAGGCAAGGGGTCAAGCTCCTGTACTGCAAACCTAACAAGCCCTAAGCCACAGCACTTCCTGAGGGGTTGTCACTCACCCAGCTTCTGTGCAGACCTCATCAGGATGCCAAATGCTGTCTGGTACTGCGCGAAGTGGAATCCACCCTGGCCTATAGTTCTCCCAGGATCAGCCACACAGGCTTTCTCCCACTCTTTGCCTCTGTCACCATTACTTTGTTACCCTCTAGCACGCGAGTAAGTGGTCTTGTGCACACACACAGGTGCCCTCACAGCAAGACCTAGTAGCTCCTGGTTCTGTGGGAACTGCCCTAGACAGCTGAAGCACATGTATAACCTAGGCAAAGCCCGCAGTTCCCCTGAGTGTGTGTATCCAAATAACTCCAGGTGTGGTCCCCAATGGCTGCCCCCGCCCTGCTCCTGCACTGTGAGGTGCCTCCTTTCCCTGTGCCTCTCACTCACGTATGCACGCTGGTTGTCACCTGTGTTCTTCCAGCTTTTGTTAGGCTAATAGCTATCAGATGAGAGCTCAGTGATTTATTCTACGCTTTTTTTTCCTGATTACTAGTGATTCTGAGTACATCTTCCTACGCTTGTTGGCATCTGGGGCTTACTGTTTTTAAGTTGCTTTTTAATACCCTTTGCCAAATTTTTAGAATTTATAGTTCACTTTTTTTAGTTGATTCTGTGGGAGTTTCTATCTAGACATTAATTGCCTATCACCTTTAGATGTTGCAAATATCTCCTTGTATCCTGCCATCTGTGTACTGAGTTTATCCATGATGTCCTTTTTTGGGTAGAAATCTTATATTTTGGTATAGAAGATTTATCTCTTTTTTCTTCTGCTTTGACAATACTGTCCTTTTGAGGATTTACTTGACCAAATCCTCTCTCAGCACTGCTGTAAGTACTACATTCTCTTTTTTACTTCTGTTGGCCTTACGACTTAAATATGAACAGTCCCTCTCCATTTGTGGTGTTAGGTGGTTGTTAGCCAGTCTCCAAGTAGCCCTCAAGTGACTGCTGACTTCTAGCTTCACACCACGGGTTCCTCTCACCCCATGTGTAACCTGCATGACTTGCATAAGCACTGTCACTGTGCAACTTCCCAGACAAGGTCAAAGCAAGGTCAGCATGGCCAGCCGCAAAAGAGCAGCCTCTTGGCTGTTCAGACTTGCTCGACTTTCTGCTGACTTCAGCCCTGGCAGACATCTGAGAGTGGTCCTGTGGGAAATTCCAGGCAAGGCCACTCAACCACTGGGACCCTGAGACATTTATTTTTGAGTCATTAAATATTGGTGTGGTTTGTTCCGTAGCAATAGATAGAAAAAATTTTAAAACTGGCAGGAAGTAGAATGTTGCTGTATGAACAACCTAGAAGATGGTGTTAGATGAGCAAAGAATGATGGGAGAAAGTGGAGGGAAGGACTGAAGGACAGGCTCCCCACTTCCACCTAGGAAGGCTCCCTATAAATGGTTGTTATTCTATATTGACTGTGGAGTAATGACAAGACATAGCCTATTATATGTTTAGCCCAAATGCAAAAGTTTTTCCAAATTTTTTTTTCCAAATATTTTGACCCATGGTTGGATGAATCAGCGGATGTGGAATCCACAGGTACAAAAGGCTGACTGCTTTGAAGCCATCCCCCTTCCTGAACTCACCAGGGAGCTGAGGTCACAGGGCAGCCATCAAACTTGGACTCCACAGGGAGTGTGGGGAGCCCCCCACACACACCTGGGGTGGTGCCCACTGCTTGCTCAGAGTGCCCAGGAACAAGCGGCAGCCTTCAGGAGAGAGGCTGGGATGAAATTGGTTCAGTTTGCACAAACTGTTGGAAGCCTTGTGGGAGCTGAGCTGGCCTCTCAATCTGGAGCGGCAGGAAGTTGTGAACACTGGCTCACTCTCTTGTGCTGCAGAAGGTGGCAGAGCCGGAGAGGCAAGAGGCTCCTGGGAAGGTCTGGCTGGAGGGGCCTGGAGGCCACTGCTGTGGGAAAGCACTAGTTCCTGTCCTGCTATCAAGGTCTTGACCAGTGCACCAAGGCCAAGATCTGTTTTTTCCTTTTGTCAGTGACCTGCTTGGGGAAGCATGAATCAAGAGGCCAGCAAAACTTGCTGCTCGAGGGCATAGAACCATGGAGCCATAGCTGGTGGGAGCAGAAGCCCTCCAGCCTGGGGAAGGCACAAGCAGAAGTTTGCACCCAGCATCCTATGCCAGTTCCATCGGAAGCTGGAGCCATTAGGGAAGAGCATGCAAACACCTCTGGACCCACCTGGCTGTATGTCAGGGTCCCCAGGGGAGGATAAGCAGGGGGTTGAGCAAGCTCAGTGTGCATGGCAGCGGCCCACCCTCTGCCGGCACTGACCCAGCACCATGTAGCAGGCCCAGTGTCAAGAAGACAGTGAGCCTGTGGAGACACCCACCCCCAGGGACCATTGAGGAAACCGCCAGAGTGACCAGAAAAGAGTCCACGGGACGTCATGTGCTAACGGGGATGCTGAGTATCTGGAGCTCTCACTGCTGGTGGGCATGCAGCTTGGTTTAGCTACTTGGGAAGGGATTTGGTGATTTCTTATGAAGTTAAATCTATGCTCGCCTTACCTATCAGTACCCCCACCAGGAGAAATGGCAGCACATCCATACAGAACCTGTGTGCTGAGCTTTCTGACCACAATTCTTGGAAACAATCTCCATGTTCTCAACAAGTGGATAGTAAACAGTCGGGTACACTGCAATAGTAGGCACAGTGTGGAAGAGCAGGTTATGGTTTTCTTCAACCACCTGGATGGGTCTCAGCAAAATTATCCTGAGGACGAAGGCCAGACTCAAAGGACACATCCTGTAACATTCTCTTTATAGCACTTTACGTATGTATGTATGTATGTATGCATGTATGTATTTGATATAGGGTCTCACTACATAGCTTAGACTCATAACAATCCTCCTGTTTTTAGCCTCCCCAGCACTGGGATTACAGGCATGCACCACTATGCCCAGTCTTGGTGGCCGGCTCAGTGAACCTGGGGGTGAGGTTGGCGTAGCATGTGGTGCCAGGAATGGAACCCAGGTACCTGGGCTTGCCTAAGCAGGAACTTAGTCCACTGAGCTATTTTGCCAGCCCTGCACATTTTAAAAATCAACAAAATCAAGGGGCTGGGGAGATAGCTCCCAGGCACAAGTGCCTGCTGGGCAAGTGCATGGTCGTGAGTTCGAACCCTGGTCCCACCAAAAAAAAAAAAAAAAAAAAAAATCAACAAAATCTCAATGTTTCCTGCCCTCCTGCAGCACTGGGGATTGAACCCAGGGGACACTGAGCCACGGAGCCACATCCTCAGCCCTTTTTCTTCTCTTTTACTTTGAGAGAGCTCTTATCAAGTCTCTCTGTCTGGCCTTGAATTTGTAATCCTCTTGCCTCTGCTTCCTGAGTAACTGGGATTACAGTTGTGCGCTGTATGAAAAAATTTTAAAGAAGAAAATGAAATTATTATTGGAAGAAAACAATTCAAGAACACTTATTTCTTTAGTATCCTGCCAGAGAGAAAGGGCATCTATGACATTCTGAGCTTCTAGTAGTCGATGATGAAACTGAGAAAAGACAGAGCAGGAGCTAACAAATTAGTTCAGTGTGAACGGAAGGTGGAGGCATTGGCCTGGGGCAATAGCTCAGTGGCTTGAGCGCCTGCCTGGCAAAAGCAAGGTCCTGAGTTCGATCCCCATACCGCAAAAAAAGAAGGTAGAGGCACTATAGCAGGCTCAGGTCAGTCTTCAGAGGATGGCTTTATGACAGAGATCAAAGCGAAGCTCTAAGACACCTTGTGACCCTGCAGCAAGTTAAGGCTTTGTGTCTTAGGGGCTTTCAGGTAATAGGGCTACTAGGAATGCTCATGAGGTATTTCAGACCCACTGTGCCACATTGGGGAGGGGGGAGGGACTGCTAAAAATCTGAAGTATCCTGTGACACCCTAACCAGCCAAGGTAGCCAAAGGCCTGTCTTGAAGATTTTTGTCAAATACAGTAAACCTCTACAAGATCTGTGGGAACTTAATAAAAATTTTAATACAATTTTATTGGTAATAGTGCTACTAGCTTGATCGGAAGATGATAGAGACCATTCAAAATTAAAGGGGTCCGCAGGCCTCTCCTCTTTTCGAGGGAGAAATCAGACTGTTGAAAGCTAGCGCACTTCAAACATGGACATAGCTTCTTGAAAAGAAAAAAAAGAAAAGGTCAGATTTTGAACATAAGAGCTCAACTTTCTGCAGCCAGAGCCTCGGAGAGCCTGACTTCCGGGAAGCAGGCTGGGCCAGCGTCCTGTCACCAGGGAGCTTGGGATGGCAGAGCTGCTGTGCGAGGGAGAGCAGGCTGGGCTCCCCGCGGCACGGCCGGCAGTCTTTACACACTCTTCCTGTCCCCGTCTTTGCAAGATGGATGTGGAGGGCGAAGACAAAGCAGTTTAACGACAGCAGTGGCCCTGGTGAAAGCGAAACGCCTTGTTGTCTTCCTACCGGAAGAATCTGGTGTCTCTCTGAGTCCCCTTTACCCTCGTGGGCTTTGTCTTGATTCTCAGCCACATTTTACTGGGGGGCGGGAGGGGGGATTTAGAGACATAGACGAGGTACTCTGGCGCCCCCTGCTGGGCAGGAGCAACCTCGGCCCCTCTTCTGAGGCCCGTTGGGTTGTGGTGGCTTTTGGTGCATCCGTGTCACCCCAAATCTCTAGCTCAGCACAGTTTCTTCCTTTTCTTACAGTGTGGCCAATTCACGTGATGGGGGCTCTGTCCACCGCAGTCAGACAAGAGTCAGGACTGGAGGTTCCTTTTCTTGCGTTTTTGCATGGCCACTGCGCATGTGGGGTGGTCGAGTGGTGGTGGGTCGGCCCCTGAAGCTTTAGCTTACACGGCCGCACCCATCCACACAGGCACTGCTGGGTCTACCACAAGTCTGGAAAGCAGAGCGCTGCAGCTCTACATGATGAACTAGAGGAAGGAGCTGCGCTCCTGGTGGAGCTGGAAACTGGCTCAGGTGGAGGGAGAGCTCGCCCACTAGGCTACACAGCCCAAGGCTGAGTGAGGCTCTAGAGTGTGGTCGGGATAAGGACCACTGTGTCCCAAGGGACTTCCGAGATCCCTAGCTGAGTGGGGAGATCAGAGATGCCCAGGCTGATGTGAATCACCTCCTGATTGTCATATTTGACCCCTAGAATTTCTTCTATTAAAATGCCCTTAACAGGGCTGGAGAGATATTTCTGAGGTACAAGTGCCTGCCTGGCAAGTGCAAGGTCATGAGTTTGAACCCCAGTCCTGCTAAATAAATAAATAAATAAATAAACAAATAAATAAATATCAAAATTCTAAGGTTATTTTGGGGCCCAGGGGGATGGCTCAGTGGTCTAAAGCGCCTGCTTGGGAAAGCTTGGGTGGCTTCAGGAACCGCAGTTTGATCCCTCGAACCATATGCTGTGCCAGCCCTGCCCCCAGGGCAGGCTGAGCCGGCCATAAAAATGAGTGAATAAACAAACAAAGGTTCTGAAACAAGAAAAAAAAAATAAATAAAATTTTAAAAATGCCCTTAACGAAGTATAGGGGAAGGTGGGGATTTTATATAAACCTGATGCTGCTGAGGTTTTAGAGGCTCTCTTTAAGAAAAAGCCCACGCTGCCAAACAATTTTAAGTGCCAATGTAAATGCTTATTCAGGAGGAGAAAGGAAATCAGAACGAGCTACAAATTTAAAAACTCACCTGATACTCACCTATAACAGTTCTCACTTCTTATGGACTGGCTATTTTGACAACTGCTTATTGTAATGATGGCTTCAGATCAGCATTTTAAAGGAGAGAACAGGAAGATAAATTTGGATGCCATGCTAGAAGAAAGACACTGCTTGTGTTATCAGTAGTGCCGATGAATTAACTGTGGCTGGTGAGACCTGACAGAGAATGAAATTCTGGTAAGTTCTATTTGTGCAATTAAAAGAAAAGATTACAGTGTGCCGTAATTGAATATGTTATGTTATTGGGAATATTCCTAGCAGGGAGAGAACGGCTCTTTGACTAGGTATTAATCAAAAGGAAATTGCTTACCGGTATTCCATATCTGCTGACTGGGAGAGATTCTCAGGGCTGCTGGCTGCGTGCATCCTGGGCCTTGCTTGCTTGGTTACCCACTGCTCTTCTGGTGGTGGCCACAGGACATAGCCTGTAAGTGGGAATATTCCTGGAAGGCATTCCTAGAACCAGAAAGGCGAGCAATAACTTACCTTGATTTGGCGGTGACTAAGAATCCCATCGCTGTGTCTTCCTTTGCCCGAGTGAAGTGTTTCCCCTCAAGCTCCAGCACCCCTTAACCAGGTTCCCAAACATGCCCGTCCTCTCTTCTGACTCCATCCGGGTTCCACGGAGAAAGTTGGGGTGTACCAAGACAGCGAGCTGAACTGATGACATTTATTTATTTATTTATTTATTTATTTATTTTGTGGGACTGGGGTTCAAACTCACGACCTTGCACTTGCCCAGCAGGCACTTGTGCCTCGGAGCCATCTCCCCAGCTCCCTTGATGACATTTAAAGCATCTTTCTTTTCAAAATTTGCCATGGCGCGTGACAGGCTGCTCTCTGGATGGGTCAAATTCAGAGAAAGCCTGGGGCTGAGGCTTCCTTAGCTTCCAGGGACTCAACCCCCGCCAGGACTCTGGCCTGCCGAGCCCACCCCACCCCACCCCGCCCCGCCCTGCCCCGCCTGTGCTTGGTCTCTCTTCATCTGCTTTCTTCCCCTGGCATGGTGTCTGGCACTCTGCCCTATGCTTTATACCTTTTACCAAGAGCTTCCCACACCCACGTGTGCATTGTTATTTAGTAATGGAGATGGCCAGTAGGTACTGAATAGACACAGTGCTCCACATCAGAGGAGCCCTGTTTAACAGATGACAACTGTGATAGCATTCATATAGTGCTGAACCTTGTCAGATACAGAACTAAAAATGCAAAATATTCAAAAAGTGAAAAGAACAGAATCATATGGTAAGGTGTGAATAACCCAAACCCCGCCCGGCTGTGTTTCCACAGGTCTGTGCTGAGGGCCACAAGTCCCGCTTGCTTAGTCCAGCAGCCCAGAGGTTGGGTAGCTCGTGGGACATCAGTAATACTAATAGTGTCTCTGTAGAACTGTTAAATATCTTTTTTTAAAAAGAATTTTATTTTATTTTAATTTTTTTCTTGTTTCAGAACTTTTGTTTGTTTATTTGTTTATTTTTATGGCTTGCTCAGCCTGCCCTGAGGGCAGGGCTGGCGCAAGATGTGGTGCTGGGGATCGAACCGCGGTCCCTGCAGCCGCCTAAGCTTTCCCAAGCAGGCGCTTTAGACCACTGAACCATCCCGCTGGGCCCCATGTCTCTGTAGAACTGTTGACTGAATGAGTTAGCCCACCACCACCTGTCCTCTCTGTCCCTAGAGTCACCTTTGCAGCATGTCCTTTTGCCTCTCTGTGCCTGGGCACAGCCTTTGCCCTGAGAAGACAGACTGCAGGGTCCCAGGCATTAGCACCGACACTCAAAAACCGGCCACCTTCCTGCACTGCACGCAGCCCTGAGGGTCGCCAGCACAGCTCCTTGGCCATCGGCAGGGCTGAGGCTCTTCTTCCTTTCCCCGCTCTCTCTCTCT
This sequence comes from Myocastor coypus, assembly GCA_004027025.1. Taxonomy (NCBI): domain Eukaryota; kingdom Metazoa; phylum Chordata; class Mammalia; order Rodentia; family Myocastoridae; genus Myocastor; species Myocastor coypus. The sequence continues at coordinate 25,833 of PVJA010019575.1, read as the reverse complement.
CTCTCTCTCTGGATTTTTGTCTTTTCCTTCTGCTTCTTTATTTTCTCATAGCTTTATGAAATAATGCCCTTTTGTTTATTGCCTATTTTGTAAATATTTTCTGCAAGTTTAATTTGCTTTTTAGCTTAATAGCACAGAGAAGTGTTTAACTCTCAAGCAGCCAAATCTGTCTGACTTTTTCTTTACATTTCTGGGAGCTAGCACATGAAAGCCCTGGATCTGGTCCCTTGTATCATGGAGAGCAGAAGGAGAAGAGGAAGAAGAACAAGAATCCTCTCTGGGCCTTACTTTTGGCGTGATAATTCTATTTTTCTTGTGGCTCAACTATCATCCCACACCATTTTGTTAAAACACTGAATAGTCGCCCTTTTTCTCCTCGTCTGAGATGCTACCTTCCTGGTACTCTCCTCCCCATAATCCTTGTCTCTTGGCTTCTTTATTCTGTCCTTTTGATGTGTTCGGCTCCATACCATTTTAATTTCTCCTGCCTCATAGTTCGTTTTGATATCCGGCAGGTCACGTTTCATCTCTTCCTTCCTCTTCAAATGTTCCTGCCTCATCTTGCTTGTTTACTCTTGCAGATGAGCTTTAAAATCAGCTTGTCAAGCTCTATAAAAATCCCTTTAGGAATCTGATTGGGAATGCATTGAATTTATAGATTTAATTTGGGGAGAATTGACATCTTCATATTATCAAGTTTCCCCCTGTTGGAGTAAGATATATCACTCCATTTACACAGGCCTTCTTTATGTCCTTCAGTAAAGTTTTATCGTGTTCCTCATATAGGACTCGGGCATTTCTCGTTAAGTTTATTCTGAGGCTTTTTATAGCCTGGGTTGGCACCAGGCATGGGGTGTTTTTTCCATTACACTTCTAATTGGCCTTTGCCAGGTGTATGGGAGAGGTGTGGGTTTTGATATGTGAGCACGTCCCCACTCGGCGCATGGGCTTCTACTTAGTTGTAATGTTTGTCAATGGATTAGAGGAACTTTGGCCCAGTCATGCCTGTCCTATGTGGGAGGGCCCTTGAGAAGAGCAGAGTATTCCTGGTGGCAGTTGTGGAAGCCACCAGCCCTGCTCGGGTCGCTGTGTGGGGCAGAGCCTTTGGTCTTGCACGGGCCCATCTCCACGCACTGTGCCCTCGGCAAGCCCCTTCCTTGCCTCCCTCCTTCCTGCTTCAAGTACACTTTGATTGCCACGTGCCAAGCGCCATGTCGCATGCAGGGATGTGGGCAAGGAGATGGTGACACAGATTCAAGGCTTCTCACTCTTGGGATGCAGGTGGTGCTACAAGATTCTCAAATTCAAATGTGACAGAGTCCTCTGTCCCCAAAGTGACTGGAAATGCAGTCTGTGTCTGGGGCTCCTTCCACACTTCCCTAGATGGCTTGTAGGCTCCAGAAGTTGCACAGCCCCAAGGGGGGAAGGCAGGAGTCCGGCGGTGGCCTCACTCTGGCTGCTGTCCTTGCTTTTGTGGCGCACAGTGCCACTGTCAGTGTGGGAGCTTCTCTCCAGAGCTCCTGGGTGGAGGTGGCCGCTCTGCCAGCACCCAGCCTTGAGGGAGGGGACCCAAAGCAGGTCCCTGTCCTCAGCAGAGGAGGCTGCTCCTCAGGGACCCTCTCTGCACTTTTGCCATGGATGTGTGGCCTTAGGGAAGGGTAAACACAGGGAGTAGTCAAGTCCTGCCTGGTGCGTACCAAAGGCCCTCTCCCTAGGCCCACAGAGCCTTCCAGAGTGTTGGCTCTCTTCCTGCCACCCCCAGTGCCAGGGGCTCTACCCCCTAAGGGATATGAGTGCCCAGAAGAAGAACCAAGGACAGTGGTTCTCAGTTGGAGTGACAGTGTCCCCATCCCAGGAGACAGTTGGTAATCTTCAGAGACATTTTTGATCCTCACAACTGGGGGTGGAGGTGCCATATGCATCTAGGGATACCACCCAAGAGTGCTGCTTGGCACCCTACAGAACATGGAGAAGTGCCCTGCAAGAGCACCATCCAGCCCCGGATACCTCAGATACTGGCTGAGAAAGCCAGAACGACTAATCCTGCCCAGTAGAAATCTAACAGGAGCCTCCAATGCCAGCTGTGTACACACCTTAGATATTCCAGTAGCTACATTGAAAAACCACAAAACGAAACATGAAATGGCTTTTACTTTAGCCTTGTTTATCCCAGCATGCCCCCCATGTCACCATTTTAATGTATGAACACTATAAAACTGAGATACAGTATATTCTATTCTCAGAGTGTGATTCTGAAGTCCAGTACGCATCTCATGATTATGACCTTTCTCAACCTGGGCACTAACTTTTCTTTTTTTTCTGTATTTAGGGCAGGGTGTATGTAGATTTGACTCATAGTGATCTTCCTGTTTTCAGCCTCCCAAGTGTTGGGATCACAGGCCTGTGCCACCACGCCCAGTCTCAATTGCTGTCTCAGCCCACCAAGGGGGTGGGGCCTGCACAGCACACTGGGGATCGAACCCCAGCCACGGCGCACTGCCTAAGCAGGCACTTTATGGACGCTAACTTTTCATCAGAAATACTTGGCTCTGTATTTAGGTTTTGTAAAATGTGTAGCTGGAAAAGTGGATTTGCAAACCCAAGTCATTGGATCAGCGTGTAGGCACAGATTAAGATCAATCTGAACTGAGCACAGTGTGTGGGCTGCAGCGGGCACTGCGACCTCAGCTGCCGGGCTGGAGACACGGGTCTAGATGTTAGTAGTCAAAAGTCTCAGCTCCTTCCTTAGGGAGGAAAAACCACCAAGTCTCCCACTCTGACGAGTCGGCCAGTGATCGCAGGGCAGCAGGGGCCTAAGCAGGCTCATGGTGGAAGCTAGACACTCTTGTTCCTCAGGGGCCTTGGCCCTGCCGTCTTCTCTGAGGGACCTCCTGCCTAGAGAAGGAGGTGGTCACGCCAACACCACAGACACAGGCCATGCTGCAGCAGAGGCAGAGCAGACTGCTCCCTGGGGTGCTGGACAGGCTCCCTAGTGGGAGGTATTCAGTGCACGTGCCAAGGTTGACCTAGCAGAGGTGGCCAAGCGGAGGTGGGTGGGTGGGAGTGACAGGGGTGACGTCACCCCAGGAGAGTGGGGAGCCTGAGCAAGAGCCAGCAGGTCTGATGGGTAGTATGTCCCCCAAAGGCGAGTCCTTAGAAGACTGGAGGAGGCTGAGGAAGCAGTGGTGACAGGCTCTGTGGGCTCCTGTTATGGGTGTCCATCCCCCCGCAGCCCCCTGGTTTAGTCTCTGCCTCTGATCCAGCAGGGGGATCTCAAACTGGAACCTAAGAGTCTTCACTTTGCCCCATCCAACCACGCAACACTTCTTTCCGCCAACAGGGGGCAGGACACCCTCAGGAAACCATATCCCATTCTTAGGGACCTTGCAACCCAGAAGTCTGGCTTTAGGTGTGACCTTTCTATTGTCATCCTGTGTCTCCTGAGCATCAGTGGCACAGGCTGCAGGGACTGTGGGGGCTCTGAGGAAGGAGGTGATCTGTCAGCATGGAGAGGATTTTTTTAAAAAGATAATGTATGTATGTATGTATGTATGTATGTATGTATGTATGTATTTGGTGCAGAGTCTCACTATGTAGCTTGGACTTGTAATGATCCTCCTGTCTCAGCCTCCCCAGTGCTGGCACTACAGGTGTGTGCCACCATGCCCATCTTGGGGTTTGGCTCGGCATGAGGCCAGCTTGGCATGCGGTACCAGGGGTCAAACCTGGATTCTTGTGCTTGCTGGGCAGGCGCTTAGACCACTGTGCTAACTCCCGGGCCGAGGAGATGATTCTTGAGCTGCACTGACAGAATTTGTCCTCCCCAGAGACAGGGACATGGGCGCTGCCACTCGAGGTGAGGGGCAGAGCAGGGGCCAAGGAGGAGTGGCTGGTTGGGTGCCTGCATCCAGAAATGCAAAGGACAGGGCAGCGCCACCCAGGGGCTCCATGCTGGGACAGCAGGCGAATCTGACAGAATTCCCTTTAGCCTACACACCGCCCCCCACACCCCTTTGTGTTGTGAACCTTTCACGGTGCATCTAAACATGGAGGCAAGTTTGTGCACCGCTGGGTCCACCCCGCCTGGCCCCGGCCCCCACTGCACTGCCGCTCTGTGCCCGCTCTCCCTCCACATTTAAAATCACCACTTCCTTTCCAAGAACTTGCAGCACACAGCAGTAGACCCTTGAGTGCTGCTCCCCACAGCCCTACCCTCCAGCTCAGCAGCCCACACCTGCCCGGGCTTTGTCCACTCTGCCCCGGGCCACCCCTCCCCACCCTCAAGCCACCTTGAATCCAACCATTGTCATACCACGAGTGTGCATTTTGTCTGTATCTCTGAAACCCAGGAACCCTAAAAACTGAAGCCATACTTGGATCATCATGACCACACAGCGTGCCTCACTTCACCCCAAATCAGATGAGCATTGCGGAGAGACCATCCTGGGAGGAAGGAGCGGGAGACCAGGGTGGAGGGAGGTGCCCCCCCCCAAGTCTTGGGAGAGTTTAGAGGAAAAGCAAGGAGGACGTGAGCTTGCCTATGGTAGAGCCAGGAAGGCAGGGGTGTGGAAACTGATCAAGCGGGCTGCAGTGTCCTCCTAGCCACCCTCATGAGGCCCCGGGCAGGAGCTTTCGTCCTCTGCCTGGCAGCTGAGAAACAGCTACTGACTGAAGGGCTCAGAGCCGTGCAGCAGGAATCACGGAGCCTGGATTCAAGTTCCTGTCTGGTGCTCCCAAAAGCCCTGGCTCCAGACCCCAGGAGCTCAGCTGGAGCATTCAGCCTGAGGAGCACGGAAGGGGTCCTCGGCCTACGGAGGAGGGAGGGGAGCACAGGGGTGTTAGGCGGCAGCTCTGGCCAAACGTGGCGCCGGCTTGGATATGAGGGGTGGGGAAGGAGCTGTCTGCCCAATGTCCTCACGGCTGCTTGGATGACTGCACAGGTGCCCATGGGCAGCAGAGGTGACAGTGTCAGAGGCAGGGACCCCTCTCCTACCCTGTAGCCAAGGAAGAGGCACAGGATTCCAGCCAACTTCATGAACAGCTTTTGTGTTACCTCCTTCTCCCTATCTTTCCTCATTGGATGCCACCTGAGGCACCGCCCATGGAGGCTGAAGGGGACCCAGGGACTGCGACCCCGGCTAAATGGTTGTGCCCTGCAGGGTCTGCTGCAGAGGCAGAGCTCACACCCATCACTCAGGATGGGGTTCTGGGTGCTCAGTCGCACTGGGAAGGGATGACCCCATCTTCCTGGGCTGAGCTGGCTGCTCTGGTTCTGGGCTGTAAGGCTTCCTTAGAGGGAATTCCTGTTCCCCCATCCACTGTCTCTCTTTGCCCCCCCCCCCCAGGAGCTCTGCATTTGTCCTCAGTTTGGAGGTGAGGCTGGCCAGCTCCCTTGGGCATTGAGGGGCTGGATGGAGCCCTTTCTTCCTGGGACTTGCTTGCTCATGCTAGCCTAGACTGTTGGGGTGAGGCAGTCTTCCCAGGAACCCCATAGGACATCAGTGTGGGGACAGATTTGCAGCATAGGACAGTGGGCATGTTGATGGCTCAGGGCACAGAGAGGAAGCCAGGATTGCTGGGACTTTGGGGACTGGGGGTTGGCAAGTCCACAGAGGGTTCAGGCCCTTGGGTGCCCTAGTGTAAGCCTTGGCTTCTATGGGTCTGGGATTTCCCATCTGTCATGTGAGACTGATGGTGTGGTCAGGAAGCTCCAGCAAGCTCCCCTCCGTGGACACCATGTGCAGACGCTGGAGTGCCATGCCTGTGGAGGGAGGCTGCTGGCTTATTGGCCACTGTTTCTGAGCTTTGGAACACGACTGGAGTGGTGCGCCTTCCCTCCTCAAGTCAGAAGCCCCATCTCCATCCCTCCTGGGGCCTTGCAAAGGCAAAGCCATCCTGCAGCCCTGTGTCCCCAGGGGCAGACTCTGGAGGAGAAGGGAATGAGGTGCCTTCCCCATCACAGGTGGCACTGAAGGAAGATGGACATGGATGAGACAGCTTCTCTCCGCAGCTCGGATGGCCCCAACATTGGTCAGTGCCTGGGTCAGACTCCCGCACACCCCAAGCCTGGCTCCTCAGAGAGCATTCCAGGTTTAGACTGGTTTGGGCTGTGCATAGAGCCGTGGCTCCAGGGCCAGGGGAATTTGGGATCTGTCTACTCCAGGGAGGAGGAGGAGGAGGCAGTGACCAGGGGGCAAAGGACCTGCTGGAAGTCTCTGCCAGCTGGAGGTCAAGTGGCCAGGGTGCCCCGCCCCCACCCTCTATAGTGGCCCAGCACAGGTGGGGCGGATGGGCAGAAGAGGACCTTCCCTGTGGTGCCTCAAGGACTCTCAGAGGCCGCAGTGACTTGGGCAGAGGGGATGTCAGGATTGGCTGTGCCCGGCCCTGTCCTCAGGGGCCAACTGGGAAACAGCACAGTGGAGGGACCACCATGTCTGTCAGGGCACAGGGAATCCCACCATGAGTGCCACAGCCCTTCCTTCCTAATGTCCTGGTGCCAAAGGAGGCACAGGACCACCTGGTACCTCTGCAAGTGGGGTCCCAGAGCAGGGCAGGGTGGCCCTGGCTGTACAGAAAGTAGGCAATAGGACAAGACCTTCCTGACCCCAGGGCCTCAGGTCCACCTTGGTGCTCCCCCTAAGGCCTCCCCAGTGCAGCGGGAGTAGATGGGTGGACTCCAGAGGCCCAGATTCAGGTCACCTGCCTCTTACTGTAGGATCTTCAATAAATCACTTCATTTCTCTGGGACCATATAACACTAACAGTTCCACTAGCCATGCCTTGGTCAAATGAGGTCAAATCTGAAAAGAAACCTCAGAACAATGAAGCAGTGAACCTGCTCTGTGACGGCCAGAGAGCGGGTGATAGAATTACGAAGTCTCCAGATAGTGGGCCCTTCTTGGGCTGCAGGAGTGCTGCGTGGCCCTGCATAAGGGCTCTGACTTCTCAGGGCCTCATAAAAATGGAGCCAAGCAGTTCTCTCTACGGTGATAGCAGCCTCCTGGCAGCAAAGCAAAACTGAATGAGAAGAACTTCAGATACTTGGAAGAAAAGTCACCCACACAGCTATGACTGTGAACAACGTCTAATCACGCTGGTGCCTGGCACAGTCACGAGCCTCGAAGCTGGGCAGGGTGTGCAGCCGGCGCAGCTCTCGCTGCTCTTCCTCCGGGGCTCCGGGCCGAGAACCCTCAAAGGCGTTGACGCAGGGCTTCGCCTCCGCAAATCAGCCCCTAATTAGCTCCTCTGCAGCGCGTTCATGCGCGGGAGATGCCAGGAGGGCGCGGGGTCGCAAGGGCAGTCCTGCAGGGGCGCCCACACTGTGGGCAGGGCTGGGCAGGGCTGGCTGGGAACTCCTGGTTCTCCTGGTTCTCAGCGCGCACTTCCCTCCGGTTTTGAGTCCCAGGGCAGCTAAGATTCAGGCTAAGATCTCTGTCCCCACTGGAACTGCCAGCGCAGGGGGCGGCTAGGCACCGAGGATGTGTGAGCCGGGGTCTTCTCTCTTGCCCTCTCACCCTTTCCTCTCTGTCTCTCTGGACACACACTGTGCTGGCATGAGCAGGACACTCCAGGCCCCCATCCTTAACTCCCAGGCCGGGTCCTCTGTGGTGTCCAGGAGCCAGCCGGTGCGTCCTGTCTCCATTTGCGGCTGCACGTGGTTGCGCCTTCCACGCTGGCTGACCCCGAGCGCCAGAGCTGCACACGCACAGCGTGGGGCATGGGGCTGGACGCAATCCCACTGTCTCTCCCCCGCACCCCCTCCCCGGGGGGTTGGACAGGCCCCTCAGGCAGCCCGTGTGGGGTCCCGGCCAGGTCTGGGCCAGGAGGACAAGGACCTCTTCGCTGTCATCTTTCTCCTCGAGTGGCTTGCGGGGACTTTGCTCCAGGTCGGGCTGCGGCCGAGTCCTCTTCCCTCTTCACACAACTGCTCTCATTCTGTCTCCCTCTCCCTGCGCAGCCTATTTTTAACTTTCGGCCTTGGGGGAGGGGAGGAAGGGCAGCCAGCGTGGGCTCCTCCTCCCTCCTTTTTCTTTGTTTCTCCTCTGTCCCATCCTCCTCTTTGATGTCCTTGCGCACCTTGGCTCTGCCCCACCCTTCCCAGGCTCCCCTACCCCCCTCCCGCCCCCTCCCTGCTCCTTTCCCCCTCTCTGCCTCTGTCCTTGTCCCTCTCCCTTCTCTCTCTACTCCTCCTTCGAGGTCCCCTCCTGGGCCCATCTGTCCAGATGCCTCCCTGTCCCATGCAGTAGTTGGTCTGCAGGCCTGCTCTTGCCACAGGCAGACCATTGGTGACTTAGTGGATTCTTTGGGGCAGCAGCCTCGTCCTTTCTGGATGTCCGTGACATTGGACTGAGGTCCCCCGACAGTGCTAGGTGGGCATTTGTGGGTGTCCCACCTGCCTTTCCTTTAGCTCTGGGTATTGGCCGTGACGTGGCCAGCTGTGGGGCTGACTGCTGAACACCCTTCCACTTTCCTTGAGGATCTTCCTTGAGCCCCCACCCCCACCCCAAACTGGGTCCAGTCCCTGCTGTTCCATAGGGTTGACCCATGTCCTGGCTGTAGAGTGTGCTTGCGACCAGACCCGCTCAGGGCAAACCCCACATAGGCTTTGGCTGGATAAAAAAAAGTATCTTTGTTCTTGGTTGGAAGGAACCAACCTTTTCTTGCACAGCTGCCTGGGCATCTTGGCTCCTGGAGGGTGGGGAAGGCTGCCGGAAGAGGAGGTCAAGGTCAAGGTCAACAGGCAGGAATGTAAACCTAGTGGTGGGAGGAGGTTCCTGGACCTCCCCTGAGTACTTGGGCCCAGCTGTTCCTGACATGGTGTTCAATTATATGACCTGACAGTTTTTCTCTTTTGCCACTGAAGTTGTTATTTGACATCAGTAAGACCCCAGGCTGACAGGCCAGGGGTCAGGGGTTTGCCTCTCAGTCCCACCCCTCCCTCCCGCACTGCCCTACCCTGTCCTCTGGCTCCTCCTTTCCTATAGCTGAGAGTTCTCCAACGCCAGCCCTGCATGTGCTCCTGGACGGCAGGCCTGCGCATTGGCTGCCCCAGACATTCTGGACAGGAGACCCCCATGGAGACACTCAAAATACATGCCTGCTTGGGACTAAATTCAGCCTCTGTCCTTTGTCTTCAGATGTGTGGACCAATGCTTTTCTCTCCGTTTCCACCCACGCAACCACCTTCCCCTTTTATTTTTTAACAATGACACTAAGAAGGCCCATCGTTGGGGAGGGCTTCCTTCATCCTAGGTGCTGTTCTAGTTACTCTGTGCACAGTAGCTCACTTAATCCTCCAAACAAGCCTGTGTAATAGGGGAGAGGGGGCCCGGAGCACCTACATAACTCAGCGTGTTAGGAGCCAGGCCTCCGCTGCTCAGAAACCCAGTCCTCGGGCCCAACTCTTCCTATCCATTATTGCACCCCGCTGTCTGGGCATCCCTCTCAGGTCGGCCAGTCCTTTCTAGTTTTTCTGATGTTACAGCAGCAGGCGTAAGCCCCCAGGGTCCCGCGCCCCTGCTCTGCGCAGTCAGCCCTGCCTTGGTGGGCAGCCCTCTCAGAGAGCCCATGGCATGGGTGGCGGGTGACCTTGTTTGGCGCCCGTCCACGCGTCTGTTCTTTTGCCACTGTAGTCTGGAGCTGAGCTCAGCACAAGGCTCGGACCTGGCTCTTGGCACACTCAATGGGATGAAGAGGTGGGGAGGCGGCTGGCAGCGCCCAGGATCCTGAGCACATTGGGGCTGGCCAGCAGCTCTTGGGAGGAGGTGTGCCCTGTCCGCTGGGTGTCTCTGGCCCTGGGGTGCCCACTCTGGAAGTCATCTGCACTCTGGGACGACTCCAGCAGTCCTGGCAGAAGCCCTGCTCACGGCGAGCCAAAGCTCAGGGTCTGAGCGTCTGCTCAGCTAAGGCTCATCTATCCACTGCCCTGGGGTGGGCGGGCTGATCTCTCCTTGAGCTCTGCTGATGCATGATATCGAATATCTGGGGTGGAAAGGAACTGGGCTCTGTGTGGCCTCATCTCCTCCCTATGGGCCTGCCCTATGGAGGGTAGCATCGCAGAGCTACCACTGGATGCTGAGGGTGGGGACCATTTGCGGGTGACTGGAAACTTGGAATCCACCTTGTGGCCTGGTAGGAGCAGTGCTCCCTCTGCATGTGCAGGGGACACATCTGGGGCAGGGCAGGCCTGGGAGGCCCTGGTCCTACTCTGAGACCCACCCTCGAGTCAGAAGCACTGACCTCAGCCTCCAGGGTCAGCCAGAATGCTGAGCAGAGCTGGGCTCCTGGGGAGGGGGGGGACTGAGATGAGGAGAGGTGTACACATTCCCGGCATGCTTCTGTGAGGCATATGGGTGGTTCTGCCAACAGCCTGGAAGGACCCTGGGAGCCCAGTGTGGCACCATGGGGCACACCCAGAACTCTCTTCCAGGGGGCATGCTGTGCACCAGCAGAGGCTGCTGTGGCATTCGCGCCCCACTCTGATCCCCCCAGCTGCCCTGGCCTGTGGCTGCTGGACTCCCCTAGTGCCCTGCCTTTGTCAGGGCTCTCCCCCTGCCTGCTGAGGCTGCTCCTCGCCACCGCTTTCTGGCGCCATGCTTGGGCTGGTGTCAAATCGCGTCTGATCTGCCAGCTCCCTGCCCTCCCAGTCTTCATAGCACTGCCTTGGAGGACCCCATGCGATTGCTGAGGGGTCTGAGGACGGGGAGTCTTGTGGCTACCTGAGGGCTCCCATACCTGCAGCAGCAGCAGGTATGTTGGGTGCAAGGCACAGCCCAGAGGAAGGTGGGGCCACCCAGGATGCCATCTAGTCCAGCCTTGCAGGGGCTCCTGAGGGCAGTGCTCAGAAGGCTTTTGTCCCTGTCCTCAGCTCTGGGGTCGGACTCAACCTCGCTTATTTGGGCTCCTTGTTGGCGCATGTGCGCGTGCCTGGGATCCCTGCAGGCCTGAGCTCTACCTGGTTTATCAGAACCTCCTCGTGTCTGTGGGGGCATCAGGAAGTCAGGGCGGGAGGCTTCTGGACGCCACCTCCCCCCCCCCCCAACTTCTGCTTACAGAGAGCCTGGGAGCATGCTTCCTGAAGCGCACAGCAGGTCTGAAGCCCTGGAGCCATGGCTCATCACCTGGGCTTCCAGAGGCCGTGCAAGGACCAGAACATACCCAGGAGATGGGCTTGCGTGGCCTCCCCACCCTCGAACCTGCGCCCAGGCACCGTTGGGGCCCCCAGCCTGGCTTGGCTGCTCCTTCTGGCTCTGTGAACCCCTCCGGTGTGCGCAGGCCACTCGGCCTTTCCGCTCTCGTTGCTCTGCTGGGGCCCTCCCTTCCTGCCGGTGGCACAGGACTCCTCTCTGCCAGGACTTCACCCTGTCAGCCTGGCGAACCTGCCCTGGTTCATGTCTGGCCCTTGGCAGAGCTTGGCCTGGAGTGGTGGCCTCTGCTTCTTGAGTGTCGCTGCCTCAGAGCTAGGCCACGTGCACCTTGCAGGGCAGCGGGTGAAGATCCTGCTGCAGCCCCAGCCCCACGGCCAGCTCTCTAGCCTCCAAAGGAAGAGAACAAAAGTGGTCAGACTTTAGACAGACAGACATGGTTGGAAGCGCAGCCTGGCCCGAGCCGTCACTCATGTCCCTGTGCCTGAGTTTCCTAGGGTGTCCCATGGCCTCCAGCATGGTGGCGCTAGCCGGTGCTGCAGTGGCTCTGAATGTGGTTGACTGTGGCCCCTGCTGGGCCCTGAGGCGATGCCCATGCTGGAGAGTTACTCACGGCAGTGGATTGTGAGTCCCTTGTCATCCAGATGCAGAAAAGGAGAACCAGGGAGAGGACAGTGCCAGGCTCTGAGCTTCTCCTGATGGACAGGATTCCTGCCAGCCGGGTCCTCAGAGTCCAGCACAGAGGGAGAGCCAGGGCTGCTTGCTAGGGCTCTGGCTGGTGCCAGAAGCACTGAAGAAAAAAAGGGCAGGGCAGGATCCTCTGGTAACTGCCGTGGGCCAGCCTGGCACTAACACATGCTTTTCTTTCCCTCTAAGTGGGATGCTCTGGGATCTCCCCTGTGCTACATAAGGACTCAGGTGCAGGAGAGGCCATGCAGCAGAAGGTCATCACACAGGTGATGATGCCCTGGGCTGCCTGTGCTTTAAACCCTGACTTCCTCTTCCTCAGACTGAGGTGCAGTCAAGGACCGCAACAGCCAAGTTCTGACTATGGTGTGAATGACTAACAGCACAGCTATTCTGACAGTTAAGCCTGGGCAGGGGAGGAGGGGCACCTGAGAGATGAAGCAGGATGCCAGGGAGTGGTGCGTGGACAGGGCTGTGGTGTGGGGAGAGAGGCCCCTCCAGGTTGCCTCCCCTCCCTCCTCCTCCCCCTCGGCCTTGCTGCCTCCCATCCGCCTGCTTTGCTGCAGTCGTTAATTCAGTCTTTCCTCAGCGTGGGGCACCATAAAGTGCTGGCCTGTGGCCAGGTCTGCATTTGTACTTTATTGATTTAATTAAGCAGGGGCTGTACGCAGTGCCCCTTGATCAGCGGGAGGCTGTGCAGAGGCTGGGCTGGGCATTCTCAGGGGCATCTGGCTGGCACTGAAGATCTAAGCAGGCCGCTGACTTCAGGGGCAGCCTATTTGGAGATGCGTGATTCCTGTGACCTTTGTCACTCTGTCCCTCTTGGATTCTAGCAGAAGAGCCATCAGAGGTGGCAGTGAGAACTTAATCATTGCTTGGAACCTCTGTCTGCCACAGAGATAGAGCCCATGGAGGTGGGTGGAGGGGCCCAGGAGCCCTGGCCTTGGGCTGCGCCTGACCCTGTCCCCAGCCTGGAACACTGCTCAGCGGGTCCCTCCTGGCACCCCTTAAGGCCCTTCATCTGTGTCAGTGTTGGAGTGATGGGCTTGCTGTTCTGGAGTTCTGTGCTCTCCAGGTGCTGCTGCTGGTGGAGCAGGCTTGCTGCATTCCAAAGGAGGCCAGAGTGACTCCAAGTGACCTCCACACCCCTTGTCTGTTCTCAGCTGTGGCAGGGCTGGCCTAGAGGGTGGAACTAGGACTTCTGTCCCATGTCAGGGGCTCCAGACCTCATGCTCCTCGCTCTCTGGACTCTGCCTTCCTGGGCATGTGTGTGAGGTCGTCTCAGGCCCTTCCAGCTGTGCCAGGACCCAACCCATAAGTCCTGTGATAGCCACGCTGGTCTCCTGCATTTACAACTGCTGCTGAATACCTGCTCCACCTCCCCGCTCAGCCTCCTGCACCCACCCTGCTCTGCCGGCGAGCTCCCCAGTGTCTTTTTTTTTTTTTCAGACCCTCTCTGTATCTCCGCCTGAGTTCTCTCAGCACTGGCCTCCTGGGCCTGTCCTCCGGATAGCGAGCCCCTGGCACGACATGGCTGTCACAGTGTCAGGTACCGGGTCTGGGTGCCTCAGACAGCTCTCTGACCTTGGTTTGCTCACTGTGGAATAGGCTGAAGAAGGCGCCTTTCTCTCTCTCTCTCTCTCTCTCTCTCTCTCTCTCTCTCTCTCTCTCTCTTTCTCTCTCTCTCTGTATTTGGTACAGGGTCCACAGGATCTCGTTATGTAGATTGGACTCCTAGTGGTGTTGCTGTTTTCAGCCTCCCAAATGCTGGGATCACAGGTGCACACCACCATGGCCAGTCTCAGTCACTGTCCCAGCATACACTGGGAGCAAGGCCAGCATGGCATGCCAGGGATTGAACCCCAGCTGCTGCGCTCTGCCTAAGCAGGTGCTTTAGTCCACTGAGCTATCCAGCCAGCCCTTTTCATGGGCTGCGCGAGAGGATGTCAGAACGGCTCCGCCAGGGCCCAGCTCTCCCTCAGGGGGCAGGGAGGTTCCCTACTGCTCACAGTGTTGGGAAGGGGTGCAAGGGTGCCCTTCTAGAGGATCTTTGGGGGTGCAAATGCTTCAGTGCCCACAGACCCCCACCATGGCCTGCTGCAGGCGAGTGCCCCCCCCTGCTGGGAGCCCCCAGGCCTGACCCCTCTGCCCTGCCTTCCCCAGGCCTCCTGCAGCACAGCTGGCCACACTCACACCCATTTTCTTTGGATGTGTTCCTCCAGCACATGTGGGAAGTTGCAGCGGTGTCCTGACTCTGGTTCTGCCTGTCTTGGCTTCTCCCCTCCGGTCTCTGCCTTCCTCTTGAGGGACTTTGGTGTGAAGCCAGAAGTGCACAGGTCGGAGGGCATGTCCATGCATGGCTTCTATGTGCCGGTCACAGAACAGCCTCTACAGCCCGGGAGATTCCCTGGTGCCTTTTCAGCCAACCTTTCCCCCAGAGGGATCAGAGGCAAACCCAGAATTGGTACCATCTGACCTTGGGTGTTGTGCACACAGATCCTCCCATTTTTGCCTGCCTTCTTTTCAGCATCATCCGTGAGACCTTCCTTATGGCTATGTGTATCTGCACCGTGTGGTTTTGCGTTGCTGTAGAGTACTTCATCAAATAAATGGACCATTATTTATTTATCCACTGGACAGGAGATGGACATTGGGGTTGCTTTCAGTTCCTGGTTATTATGGGTAAGGCTTCAGTGACCATTGTTGAACATGTCCTTTGGTAGTTGTTGCTTTCTTTCCTCTGGGGTGAATACCTTCAAGTGGAATTGCTGGATCATTATTCAGGCATGTGCGTAGCACCAATAAATATTACCAAACAGCTTCCCAGGTGGTTAGGCTAATTACCACTCCCACCAGCCGTGTAGGAGAGTTCTGGTGGCTCCTCGTTCTTGCCAGCACTTGGTGATATCATTGATTTTCAATTTGCCATTGCTGGTGGGTGTACAATGGTATTTCACTGTGGTTTTCATTTGCACTTGCCTAGTTATCGCTGTGTTCAGAACACTTCACGCACTGATTAGACAGCTGGATATCAGTTTGTATAGAATGTCTGTTCAGCTCAGGCTGGAGCTTTTAAAATCTGGCTGCCTCACTTTTTTTTTTTCTTGCTGTTTCCTCTCTCTTTTTCTGTTGCATATTCTGGACTTGAGTCCCTCCCTGGCATGGGAAGCACGCTTCTCTAGTTCCTCTCCCTCTCTGCTGCCCTCTCTGTACTGCTCCCCATCCCCGAGGGCTCCCTGGGCCCATGGCATGAGTGCCCCCCTCTCTACATCACTGGAGCTTGCATTTCAAGACCCACATCCCACTCACACCTTGGTTCAGCCCTTCCTGCCCACTGCTGCACGCTTGATAGCCCCTGCATGTTGTACACAATGGTGCTTGTAGCCTGTGGGGTTTCATAAAACCATGCCAAGGGGCATGGTGGAGGTTCTGGTGTACACCTCTGAGGCAAGGACACTCTTCTCTGTCACCTCTCTCCAGTGCCTCCCTGCATGCTGGACGTCTGCCCCCTGCTGGGTTGGGCTTTCACTGGTAGGGGCATGAGGTATGGCCCCATTGGCTGGGGTAGTCTGAGCTTCTACTCATGATTCTGTGTGGTCCTTTTGCCCCTCCTGGATACCAGGCAGAGAGGGGAGCTGGAGCTTGGGACCATGTGGCTGATCAGGAAGAGGACTTTCATTTCTGAGATACCCTGGGTGTTGACCGGCTTCTAGGCTGCTGTGGGCTTTCAGATAAATCCCTCAGCTTCTGGGCCTCAGTTTCCTCTTCTGCGAAATAGGGAGAAATGTTCTTCCGTCATGTACAGCTTACTGGGCAGCTGTAAGGGTGAAAGAGATGTCGGAGAGCAGCACGTGTACATGGACAGATAAGCTGTTCTTGGCCTCCTGAGGCCTGGGCCTGTGAGGGAGGATGCCAGGTGCTCTTGCCCCACGCAGTCCTGTGAACTGTGGGGAGGGCATTGGATGTGCAGATGGGGCACAGGCATGGTCCAGTAGGGAGCCTGGCTGAGCATTAACATCAGCAAAGTAGCAGCTAAAAATGTTCTTTTCTGAATGCTCACAATACATCACAAGTGAAAATGTTTTCTTTATTGGAGTCTACTTGACAAATAAAACTCGCCTGTACAATTGTGTCTTTAGCTGTGCAACTGTGGCTGCCTTTGTGGGCTGAGCTGGTTCAGAACATTTGCCTTTCACAGTCATCCTCACTCTGGGAAGAGCCGGAAGTTGCGCAGGACCAGCCCTGGTGACTGAGGATGCCCCTTAGCGCTTTGTGCCAGGCACGAAAGAGGACTCCAGGAACTACTTGCGAAAGAGGCAAAAATGGTGGGGTAAGCATGCTCGAAGGAGAAGGTCATCCCCAAGGAATTAGTGGCCATGTCCACCACGTATTTTGGTCACTGCTTGTCCATCCTGCCAAATCAAGCTAATCGGCACACCCTTCACCTTCAGTAGTCCTCATTCTTCTTTGTGGGGAGAACACTCAGGATACAGTCTCCCTGCCACCTTGGGGCACTGTGTAGACAGGGCCCGTCATGAGCCACCAACACTGTGCTTGCAACGCTTACCTAGAACTGAGTGCTGTGTCTGGCCCTTTTTTTTTTTTTAAATTTTATTTATTATTTTTATTCTTGTTTCAGAACCTTTGTTTATTGACTCATTTTTATGGCCGACTCAGCCCGCCCTGAGGGCAGGGCTGGCGCAGCATGTGGTGCCGGGGATTGAACCGTGGTCCCTGAAGCCGCCCAAGCTTCCCCAAGCAGGCGCTTTAGACCACTGAGCCATCCTGCCGGGCCTGTGTCTGGCCCTTTGACATATACTCAATTTAATTCTTAAGAGGCCTAGACTGGGGTCCTCTGATGCTCTGCATGTTTGTGGGGAGCCCCTCCTGCTGCTGCTCATTCAGACATGGGGATGGAGGAGCCCCGAGCCCGTGTAGGACACTGCTGCCGACCCGTTGCTTAGGACCTGGCTCCTTGGCTGGAGGACCCTGGTCCCTATGGGAGTGCATTATGCAGATGCCCTTGGATAACTGCTGGCTGGGGACAGGTGTGGGAGGGCAGAGGGGCTGGCCAAGCCTCTGGGACTTCTGCCTGAGCAGAGAGTGACAAGGGCAGGCCTGGCAGATCTCTTGGGGTGGAGGCCCTCCAGTCTGCTTGCACAGATGGGCAAACTGAGACCCAGAGGCCCAAGGGACTCGGTCAAGGCATGTAGAAGAGTCTGGGGCTGACCTCCCTTCCTGCTTGCCCTGTCCCTTGCCAGGGCCCAGGAGTCTGGTCCTCAGGTTTCAGGAGCCAAAGCTGTCTGTCCTGCGAGCCTCCACGCTTTGGCTGATCTCTGGGTCTTGGCCTGGTGCCCAGTTCTGTAGGTGTGTGTGAGATCTCCAGAGTACAACAAGATGTCGAGGGGCAGCCTGGCCTGCATGTGAGGGGGAAGTTATGCATATAGGCTCAGGGACTCAGGCTGGTCACCTGAAGTCAGCTGCAGATGCCACAGCCGGAGCCTTTCCCTGACTCCGGATGAGGGATGCTTCCCAGCACACTGCTGCCTGCTTCTCCAGGGCAGCTCCACATCATGCTTCTTCCATGGGGCTCCAGTGAGTCTCCAGCAGAGCTACTCTTTGCCTTGGATTGAACCGATCTATTTATTTCAGTCATTCCTGGGTGGACCAAGGAAATGTCCACATTGAAGGATAACCTGGGCTAACTGGTATGTTTTGGTTTATTTATTTATTTTTGTGGCCAGCTCAGCCTGCCCTGAGGGCAGGGCTGGCGCAGCATGTGGTGCCAGGGATTGAACCGCGGTCCCTGCAGCTGCCCAAGCTTTCCTAAGCAGGCGCTTTAGACCACTGAGCCATCCTGCTGGGCCCCTAACTAGTATGTTTTGGGCTGACCTCTGGGTTCCACTGTGCTGGGCTCCCGAGTACCCCACGCTAACATAAGTATTCTGGGGTGCTTGGTCTCAGGTGAACTGGCCTCAGGCGTGTGCTTTGTACTTCTGTGCGAGTTCCAGGCCAACTTGGGCCAGCTATTAATTTGTTCTGAGGTAATTGGTGTGTGGTGACTTGGCCCTAGCTCTGTTCCTCCTGGGGACTTGGTCCAGGCTGATTTGCAGGTCTTGGGGGAACCTCCTGTTCCTCTCTGGCAGAGCTCCGACCCTCAGACTTCTTTATGGTGGGAAAGAGCACATCAGATCTCCTTCTGATGAACAGGAGCAGCTACCGTGTGGGCTCAGAGGGGCCCACAGGAGCCTCCTGGCCTTTCCTGATCTTTCCTCCAGAGGCTGTGAGGATCGCACTGAAAGCCATGCTCCACCCAGCCCCACCAGCTGCGAGGCTCATGCAGGCCAGCATCACTTGTCCACTGAGCTTGTAAGGATGGAGGATCTTTCGTCCAGTTAGCAGCCAAGGCAGCTGACGCTCAGAGAGGCGAAGAACCAGGACAGAACCCTGAGCCCCCAGCTTGGGTGCCAGAACTTTCTAAAGTGTCACTTCCCAAGTGTCCTCTCTTGGCTCTATCCTCCATGGGGCACCAAGGCAAGAACTGTGCATCCCCACTGCTGCTGGCCCTGGTGGGCCCTCCTGTCCTCATTCAGGTCCTGACTTCCTGGGGTCTACTAGGCCTGCAGGACAATGACATCACTTCCCTGTCCCCGCTGCAGACCTCAGGGGTGAGCTCACAGTGTTGCCTATGCCCTGAGCTAGAGACATTCCTCTGCTGTTTTCAAAAGCTGGCTTCTTTGTCCCTTTCCACCCCTCCCAACAGTCAGACCCTATCTGTTCTGTTTGTTCATTAATACCTGGTGTCAGGCAGGTACCCCTGTCATCTCACTTACCACTGCGGATCCCTCATAAGACTCAGCCCCGGGCTGGTGAGATGGCTCAGTGGCCTAAGGGCCTGCCTGGCAAGCATAAGGACCTGGGTCCAATCCCCAGTACACATGTTGTGCTGATCCCATGACGCCAGGCACACCATGTAGATCACCAAAACCAGGTGCAGTAGTGCATGGCTGCAAGCCCAGCTCTGGGACAGGAGGATCATTAATAGTCTGGGCTGTGTAGCAAGACTCTATATCAAATAGATAAGTAGACAAACAAACAAATAAGTAGACTCAGCCTCATCTCCTCCTATAGGGAGCTTTCCCTGATTGCCTCCATGGACCCAGAAATCAGCCTGGGAGTGCTCAGGGAGCCCAGACCCTCAGAAGCTACTCTGGGAGCACTAGGGTGAACCCAAATCCTGCCCTGGAAGTGCATAGCAGCCCGTGTGAAAGTCAGGTCCTGTCCTGGCCAACATCGGAGGCTGTGGGCTACTGGACCAAGACCCTTGGATATATGGACTGCCTCTAGAAGGACAGCTCTGTCATTAAAGCCCTGTCAGTGACCCTTCTGCGTTGTTGGGGCTGCTTGGGGTCTCTGCACCTGACCTCAGCAGGAGGACCCTCTGAGGCCCTGGTGTGCCGAATGGAGCTTCAGGTTCTCCCACTGTGCATTTTCTTTATAGTGAATCGATCTTGCTCATATCCCACCTCCCTGTTGGCCCAGCACTAGGGGTGAGTTGGCGTTATGGCTTGGGTCTGGATGTCCCCCAAGTGTCGAGCTGCCATGAGGGGTAGGCTTTCCGGAAGCAGCTGATTCTAGAGTATGTGATTGATTCATTGTCTAGAGCAAGGTTTGGGGCTGTGAGTACTTCACCCACCCTAAGGCAGGTAGCCTGTGTAGAGTATAAGTGAGGAAAAGACCCCCCCCAGCTGTTGTTACTGTCTTCTGCAGCTAGAAGACATTGCCCCTCCACCTCTTGCCACCCTGCCTAGGAGCCAGCTGAATATGGACTGAAACCTTCACTAACTGTGAGCTAAATAAACCTTTCCCCTTTTGACTTTGGGTGTTGGGTATTTTGTCTTAATAATGAGAGAAAAGTAACTAAGATAGTGGGTGAGTCCATCCTGAAGGTATCCCACCCCACCCTCTCCCAAGCTCAAGTTGGGATGCCAGCGGCGCTGGGCCCGTCTAGGTCTGACCTGCTGATGCCAGCCCGTTCCTGGCAGGTCCTCTTCCTCCCTTCCAGAGCTTTTCCAGCCTGCTGAGCCCTCGAGGATTGAGTGTGCCCTCCAACCTCGGGGTTTGCCCTGCTGCTCCCTTCGACTCCTGTGCTTCCTCTGTCTCCTCTGTGGCAGAAGGAACCTCCATCCCCTGCAGTAGTGAGCTGCCACATGGGCTGGCTGAGATCAGCCTCCGGTAGTCCTGGCCTGCCCCTGGGAACACTGTGGCAGAGGGAGTCCCGCCTGTCCTGCAATGAATGAAGTGGGAAAAGCCTTCCAGGGTAGAGGCAGGGAGGCTCACCTGGAGTCTGGAGTTGGCTCCGGGTGAGAGAGGGTGGGCCCGGGGTGCGTGTGAAAGGGTACCCTCAGATGGAGCCTGTGGTGAGGGGTGTCACACTCCGGGGCTGTACGGAAGATAATGCCGGCAGGTTTCTCTGGCCACTAGGTGGCAGTCGGCACCCGGCTGCCCTGCCCGCAGCCCCGGGAATGGGGCCCAGGAACTTCCCTGAGCTTGCGGGAACTAGGCTCTGGCGGCCCAACCTCAGCGGACCGTTTCTGCGTGGAATCTTCTTTCTTGGCCCTCCCACCTGCTCGTGTACACTTGGAGGCTGCAGAGGCTCCAGAGGCTCCAAGGGCCTTAGAGGGATACACCGTCACCAACACGCGGGCGTCTGTCTGTGCGCGAGGTACAGAGACACCGTGCGTGGAGTTGCCAGACACAACAAACAAGCGCAGCGTTTGTGCTATGGGACACAATTACGCTAAAGCAATTCACCACGAACCTGAAATTTACATTTATCCAGCAGCCCTGTCCCTGGATGCTGGTCCCCGTGGGTACTGCCCCTGGCTGCCGGAGCACGTCTGTCCACCAGCAGCTAGGCAGGCTAGCCGAGATCACACACCGTCCTCACCTTCTGCTAGGCCCAGGCCACTGCCTCAGGAGCCTCTGGGCTCTGCAGCTCCTGGCCGCTTGGGGGCAGGGTCCTGCGCCTGTGTTCCACAGGGTGCTTTGGCCCCGTGGAAGAGCTTTGCTGCCTCTGCCGGACCACTGGGGCCAGAGGGTTGGGTGGGCTCAGGTCCCCTAGGATGGGGAAGCGGAAAGGTAGGGAGGGGAGCAGGAGGCACGGCTGGGGAGGGGCCTAGTGCTATCACAGGATTCAGAGGCCTGGCGAGTCCAGTGGACAGAGGAGAGGACTTTAGCTGTGCAGAGACTGTCCATCCCTCTCCCCGCTCCTCAGTCCTGCGAGAGTGGTCGGAGGACTGGGAAGTCCAGCTCTGGGACCCTTTGCAGGGCCCAGGTAGCCTCACTCTCTGGGATCCCTGAGAGGGGCAGCAAGCAGCCCAAGGCCTCACAGCACCCAGCTTGTTCCTGGCACCCTCTAAATTCTGAGTGGTTCTGGCTCTTCTGCTCCATGAGGTCCTGTCCCCAGCACCCCTAAACCAGGCCCGTGGAGGAGACTTGGGTCCTGAGGACAGGCTTTCCTCACTCTCAGCTAGGGAGAAGATGCACTGACCAAGTGAGTTAGTTTAAAGGGACCTGCAGTGTTTTTATCACCTTGATGGCCACAATGGATTTTGTTTCAGGGAGTATCTGTAAGACTTTAATTAAATCAGGAACTCAGGCCCATCCACCTCCTGGCTCCTTATCAGCTTCTTAAGGCCATGATTCATTACCCAGGATTATTTTTTTCATCCCTGAAATAATCTTTAAAGGCGTTCTATCAGGGAGATTAAGGCCATAAGTCATCCGCACGCACGTGGGCGCTTGGTTTTCTCTGCACATGGGTGGGTGGGGGGGCTCCCAGAGGACTGGACCTGGGGTGCAGCCAGGTCTCCTGAGAGTTAAGGTCCCACGCTGCTGGGATCCAGTTGGAGAGGGCGCTGGCTGGGTGGAAGCTGGGTTAGAGAGGTGGGTGCGGGGCAGCCTGGGCAGGCAGCGAGCCAGGAGGTTGCATTACGGTTTCTAGTCTTCCATTCGGTCACCTCCAGGGCCTGTTCTCTGGCTTCCTGGCCATGTCGTTCCAGGATACAGACAGGTGAGCAAAAGCAGCTTTTTTTTTTTTTCTTTAATGCTTTCTTTTCTTTTTTTAATTTTAATTTTATTTTTATTTTTTTTGAACTTTTGTTTGTTTATTTATTTATTTTTATGGCCGGCTCAGCCTGCCCTGAGGGCAGGGCTGGTGAAGCAGGTGGTGCCGGGGATTGACCTGAGGTCCCTGCAGCCTCCTAAGCTTTCCTAAGCAGGTGCTTCAGATCACTGAGCCATCCTGCCGGGCCATAATGTTTTCTTTTAATGTACTTTTTTTTGTTTGTTTTGTTTTGTTTCAGAACTTTTGTTTGTCTGTTTATTTATTTTTATGGCTGGCTCAGCCTGCCCTGAGGGCAGGGCTGGCGCAGCATGTGGTGCCGGGGATCGAACCGCGGTCCCTGCAGCCTCCTAAGCTTTCGTAAGCAGGTGCTTTAGACCACTGAGCCATCCTGCCAGGCCCAAAAGTGGCTCTTTTCTTTCTGGCTCTGAAGTCAGAGAAGCAGTGCTTTCTTTTTCAATGGGAGCCAAGGGACCTAACCCTAATCCTCAACCTAGCCCAAAACTTAACCCTAACCCTGGGGTCTTGGCTCGGAGCTTCTTCTGACCCCCTGAGCCAGCTTCCTACAGGGCACTGTGGGTGATCTGAGACCATGTCCTCAGGCCCTTGAAGATGAATGAAACCCCCAGGGCAGCCTCTAATGGAGACTCGGGAAATCAGCACTCCACAGAGAGAAAGGTGGGCTTCCTGGCCGAGGAGGTGTAGGTACTCAGGTTGGGAGCCCACCTGCCCTTCTCTGGCTTCAGAGGGTTGAAAATGGACCCTAAATCAGAGGCTTTAGGGCCTGCCTTGCCTCTCTTAGGGTAACATGTGAGGTGCTAGGACCCAGCCCTTCGAACCGCCAAGTTCTTTCTGTCACCAGTCACAGCACAAGCACTCATGCATTGATGTTTGTCTCTTTGAGTCACTGTTGCTGGCAGGGACAGCACATCTTCTGGGATGGTGGCTGCTGTGTGCCTGGGGGTAGGGCAAGGGTGCAGCTGGGGGAGCACATGGGATGGTGAGTCTGCCTGGGGAGTCAGAACCCTGCTCCTCTTTCCAGATTAGGGTCAGGAGTGGCCCTGGCACCCATGTGTATGTGCACTGATTTACAAGAGCAGTGTGTGGTATGTGTGCGTGTACAACCCCAGGCCTGGTCAGAGGTGGGCAGGGGTGGGGTGGGGACAGCCAGGGAGCTGAGTCCTGAGGTAAGGCCCAGCCCTCTACCCCACCCAGGGACCATGTCGGACCCTCTGCTGGCCATGTTTTCCTGCTCTCACTGCCTCCCTCCTCCGTAGACCTCCCTAGCTTCCCTCTGCCCTAGAATGCCTGGAGACCTCTGCCCAGCTCGGCTTGCACCCTGGGCTCCACCAAGCTCCGGGGCCAGGCAGAACCTTGCTCCAAGCTGATTGCAAGAGATGTTGAAGCTTAGGCTCCCTTTGGGCGGGGCTGTGGCCACGGGGCAGAGCAGAGCCATAGTGAATGTTTGCTGAATGACCAAAGGGGCTGCAGGAGGGGCGGCGCTCTTTGCCTAGGGCACTCAGCACCCCTTGGGTCCCCTTGGGAAAGGATACACAGGGATTCTGGGAGAGGCTGCTGAGGCCCATGGGGACCCAGTGTGGCCTGACCTGGGGAGGCCACATACCAGCTTCCTTCTGTTGAGGCCGCCTGTGAGGGCTGGCAGGCGTGCACAAGAGCCCCCTCCCCTGCTGAGCTTCCTGTGTCTTGAGGGGGAGGCATGTGAGGTGCTGCTTCAGACTGGGGTGACACCTGGTGGCCTCCTTTACACCATTTGCTGGCCAGGTGGAGGACATTTATGTTTGTATTCATATTATTTGGTATCAGCCACGATGACTTCATTTTCTGAAGCAACTCAGAAATACACACAGAATTCTTCAAATCCAGGCCACCCTGATTTTCTATAACATCTGTTCCCAATACTTCTGTGTGTGTGTGTGTGTAGGGAGGAATGCAAAGCCCAGAGTTTTATTAGATGGTGACTGAGAGTATAGGGGGCTGTGAGCTGACCTGTGGCCACTTCGAGAGTTGGTGAGGGCTGTGCTTAGAGGCAGTTGGCTCGTGGACCCTGAAGGGCAGCGGCCTTTGCTTCTAGCAACAACATCGGCTAAATCAGTGCTCAGCGTGCCCTGGGCCTGGTGCTGGGTGTACTGTCTGGAGCGTTGGAGCCCTCAGGGAACTTGTCCTGTCATCAACACCATGCTGCTTTGCAGAGGGACACAAAAGTGCCAGGGTACAGCCTTTGCTCACTAAGGCATCCATCAGTAGTCATGTGAACCCACAGTGCACTGGCTGGGAGCTGGCCGAGACCCTGGCCGTCTGGGGCCAGACTGGGCCGCAGGCCTCTCCCTGTACCACCACTGCTCAGAGGTGCCAGTGGATAGGGACTTGGCAAAGCGCAAGGACTGGTGCCCAGGAGATGGCAGAGCAGGAATCAGGCTGCTTGGTGGCTGGCCGGATCTGCTGAGAATCCAGACCTGGGCTGGCCCCAGCTCCAAGCCAGCTGCCTCACCCTCTCTGTGCCCACAGGGTCATCCCTGAAAACACAAAGCCTCGCTGTCCTTCTGCCTCCCCCGAGCCCTTGGTCACCCTTGCTGGTGGCAGGTGAGGCTCCTGAGATTCTGCCTGGCATCTTGTATCATACAAGGGTAGCAGGAGCAGAAGCACACGGATGACACACTGGTAAACTGCGTGTTCAGGGGAGGCGACTGCCTTCCACGTTGCAACTTGGGGCCCCAGCAGGTGCATCCTTGGCTGGCCCGGGGGGCAGGAGAGCCACAGGCCACAGGGCTGGAGGCTGGCACAATGCACCTTTCAATCACAGACTTGCCTCGAGTCCTCAGCTTCTTTGAGCCTCGGTTTCCCCTTCTGTACAATGAGAGCTTCCCTTTCCATCGCTGTGGTAGAGACTAGTGAGCAGATCTTTAAAATTTCTCCCAGCAGAGCAGAATGGAGGAGCCCACGGGAGGAGAGGGGAGATGGTGCCCTCCCCTGGGACACCAGCTGAGAAGCTCTGCGCCTGTTCAGTCTGTCCTGTCCTGGAGGGAAGGGAAGAGGCCCACGGGGCCATTTGCTTGGCAGGAGATTGGGAGGCCAGGTGAGCCTCAGTTTCTTCCCTTATGAATGGGGACAGGCTGGTCCACTATTGTCCCCCTCTGTGAGGCTCCCAGTGGGGGACAAGGCTGCAGGTCCGTGGGGCCTGAGGAGGAGGAGGTGCTGCCCTGCTGGAGGCAGCGCCCAGCGTGGAGTGGTTCACATTCCTGGGAGATCCCGGCAGCCTCTGCCGACTGTTCCCTCTGCCTTGGGGACCCGGGCCCTGCTTGTGCTTTGCTGACTGAGTCCCAGCTTCCAGTGATGGCTCCCACTCCACAGCACTGCCAGCTTGTTGGGGCACAGCTCCGACCCCACAGCCTCCAGGACCACTGGCTGGGATTGCTGGGGGACTCAGAGCAGCAGTACATGGGAGTGGCTCTGGCCGGCAGCCCCCAGAAAGTGTGGAAGGTCAGTGGGTTCCCTTTCCTGCTGTCTCCCCTGCCCAGGGCCCTGGCTTCCTTCCGAATCAGCTCCTGTGCCTGTGGAGTGAGGACACTGGAACTTCACAGTGGTGGAGCGTGGGGCCCACCTGGGGCTGCCCTACACTCAGGCCTGGCAGGCACTGCTGGTGGCCAGAAGCAGCTTCACAATCCTTCTTCAACCTAGGTGTGGTGAAACATGCTGCCACCCCAGCAGTCTGGGAGGCTGAGGCAGGAGGACTGCAGGTCTGAGCTCAGCTTAGGTGACACACTGGCTTAAGGAGACTCTATCCCAAAATGAAACATGAAAAAGGTTTGGGGTCCTGGGAGATCAACAGAGAGAGAGACAGAGACAGACAGAGAGAGA
>PVJA010019574.1:0-38223 GCA_004027025.1 Myocastor coypus | reverse complement strand
CAGCGGTGGGGTTTGGGCTGGGCTGGAACAGGAAGTTAGTCGCGGGAACGCAGAAGCGGGGCAGAGGGGCGCAGGGGCTTACCCGCGGCGGGTGCGCAGGCTCAGCTCCCAGCGGTGGGGTTTGGGCTGGGCTGGAACAGCTTGTTTATTATTTTTTAAGAGTAAAAATAGCAGAAAGAAGAACAGAGGCAAGGGTACATATAGTACAGAATTTCAAGACAAGAAAAATTTAACAATGGTTGCATTACATATTTTCATCATCAAATCAACATAGATCAACAGACACAGGTATGTAAGACTGATGAAACAAACACTGACACTTTCAATAAACATTTTTTTAACTTTTCCAATTGGATTTTGAATTTAAGTCACTCTTCTAAAAAAAAATTATAGGGGTTGAGACTGTAGAAAACGCAAGGTCCTGAGATTGATTCCTCGTGCCACCCAAAATTTATTTATTAATTTATGTCTTCTTTTGGGTCCTTAAACTAAGGGGACTATATGATATTTGCATACGTAGGTCTGGTTTATTTCACTAATGAGTATACGTTCAAGATACATCCATTTATATAAGAAGTCTTCTAGTTTATCATTCCTTATAGCTGAATAGTATTCCATTTTATGAAAATACCACGTCTTTTTCAACCATTCTTCAGATGATGGGCATTTTGGTTGTTTCCAGGATTTAGCTATCACAAATTGTGCTGCTATAAACGTAGGTGCACAGATATCACTATGATATGATGTTTTCAGTTCTTCTGGAAAAATTTGTCTTTAGGATTTCTATCTACATTTTCCTCCAGAAGATTTATGTTTTTGTTTTAATATTGAAATTTCAGATCCATTTTGACTGTAGCTTTGTGCACTGTGATAGGCATGGGTCTAGTTTTAGCTTTTAGCATGTGGAAAGCCGGTTTTTGAAGCACCATTCATTAAAGAGGCCATCTGTGGTGTGTTTTGCCCTTTTATCAAAGATAAGGTGAGTGAATGTGTTTGCAGTTGTGTCTGATTTTCTTACCTATTTCCTAGATCCTTAGGTCTGTTTCAATGCCGGTACCACGCAGATTTTATCAAAGTAGCTTTGTAGTACATTTTCAGGTCAGGGATTGTGATACTTCCTGTCTTTCCTTTGTTTCCCAGGATTGCTTTTGATGTTTGGTGTCTCTTCTGGTTCCAGATGAATTTTAGAAAAGTTTTCTCTTGGGGCCCAGTGGGATGGCTCAGTGGTTTAAAGCACCCGCTTGGGAAAGCTTGGGCAGCTTCAGGGACCATGGTTCGATCCCCGGCACCACATGCTCCGCCAGCCCTGCCCTTGGGGCGGGCTGAGCCAGCCATAAAAATGAGTGAATAAACAAAAGATCTGAAACAAGACAAAAAAATAAATAAAATAAAAAAAAAAGAAAAGTTTTCTCTAGCTCTGTGAGGTATACTAATGATATGTAATTGGAATTGCATTGACTCTATATGACAGTTTTGGGAGTATGGCCCTTTTCACAGCCTTGGTTCTTCCTATCTGGGTGGATGGAATATTTTTCCATTTTCTCAAATCCTCTTCAATCACTTTTCAAGAGTACTGTAATTTTCACTGTATAAATCTTTTATATCCTTTGTGAGATTGATTCCTAAGTTTAATTTTTTTGTGGATATTATTATAAAAGGCATGATTTCTCTACTTTGTCTGTCAGTGTGTTTATTATTTGTGTACAGAAATGCTACTGATTTTTGAGGGTTGACTTTGTGCTGTGCTATGTTGCTGAATTTGATGATTAAATCTACAAGACTTTTGGTGGAATTTTTGTTGTCCTCTATGTAGACTATCATGTTATCTGCAAGTAATGATAATTTCACTTCTCTTTTATTCCATATTCCTTATACTTTTCTCTCATTTAATTGCTCTGGCTAATGTTTCCAGAACTATATTGAATAGAAGTGGAGATGGTGGACATCCTCGTCTTGTTTCTGTTTTTAAAGTGAAGGCTTTCAGTTTTTGCCCATTTAGTATAATGTTGGCTGTTGGTTTCCCATAAATACTTTTTATCAGGTTGAAATATAGACCATCTATTCTGATTCTCTGTAGGGTTTTTATCATGAATGCGTGTTGGACATTGTCAAAAGCTTTTTCTGCATCTATTTAGATCAGTGCTTCTCAACCTTTCTAATGCCATGACCCTGCAATACAGTTCCTCATGTTGTAATTACCCCAAACCAAAAAAATAATTTTGGTGGCTACTTCAAAACTATAATTTTGCTACAGTTATGATTCGCAATGGCTTTAGGCGGCCCCTGGCTTTGGTCGTTCGACCCCCACCGCTGAGTTAGATGATCATGTTTTTTTTCTCTTGGTTCTATCGATGTGGTATATTACATCTATGGCTTTGCATATGTTGGACCATCCCTGTGTTCCTGGAATGAATCCCACTTGGTCATGACATGTAATCTTCTTGATGATTTGCTGCATTTTATATGTTAGTATTTTATTGAGGATTTTTGCATCTATATTCATTAGAGAGATTGGACTACAGTTCTTTTTTATAGTTGGATCTTTCTGTGTCTTGAAATCAGAATAATGCTTGCCTCCAGGAATGAGTTTGGGGATGTGAGGGTGATCTGGCTGCGACATCTGTCACCCCATTGATCTCCAGGGTTGGTTCGGCTGATCTGGCTGGCTAGGAAGGTGTCCCCTTCCTCCCTCAGTGATCTATGTGTGTCCCTCCTGAAGCTTTGCGCTTAGTCAAAGAGGATGACCACCCCTGATAGAGGAGGATTGTTCCTCAGTCAAGGGTATATGAGTAGCTGTGCTCCCCTGGTAGAAACTCCAAACAAACTCTCAAAGAATGAGTTTGGGAGAATCGCTTCCCTTCAGTTTCACTGAGGAGTTTGAGAAAAGTTGGTAGTAAATCTCTAAATTTCTTGTAGAATCCTGATGTGAATCCATCAGGACCTGGGCTTTTCTTCGTTGCAAGTTTTTTTTTTTTTTAATATTTTAATTTTTACTACCTTTTCAGTTTTGTTTCTCATTATTGAATTATTCAAAGTTTGTATATCTTCTTGAGTCAGCTTTGTTATTTCATATTTATCTCTGTATTTTCCATTCTGTGAGAGTAAAGATTTTGAAAGTAGATATTGATGATCTTCTGAATTTCTTCTGGCTCTGTAATGATGTTGTCCTTCCCATTCTTTATTGCGTGAATTTGAGCTTTTTTCTTTCCTTTTTTTTTTTTCATTAGGTTGGCTAGGAGTTTATCAATTCTATTTATTTTTTCAAAGAACCAACTCTTTGATTGTTTTATTGTTTGTATTGCTTTTCTCATTTCCAATGCATTAATTTTTGCTCTAATCTTTATAATTTCCTGCTTTCTTTGGGTTTTGGGCTTGACTTGCTCTTCTTTTTCTAGGAGCTTGATGTGCAGCATAACATTATTTATTTGGGCTCATTCCGTTTCCTAATTTGCAAATTTACCTCCATAAAATTTCGTCTTAAGACAGCTTTCATTGCATCCCTTAGATTTTGGTGGGCAGTATCTGCTTATTTAATTGTAAATATTTGTTAATTTCTTCTTTAATTTTATGTGTGACCCACTGTTTTTTTTTTTAAACAGATTGTTCTTTAATTTCCATGCTTATAGTGTTTTTGTAGTTTTTTTGTCAATATTCCCAGTTTTAGTGCAATGTCATTAGATAGTATGCACTGATTCCTTGCCTTTACTTTAAAGTGCTCTGTGAGCTAGTATATGGTGTGTTTTGCAGAATGTCCTATGAACAGCTCAGAACTTACATTCTGCTGTTGCTGGGTGAAACACTCTGTGAAGGTCTAGCAAGTCAATTTCTTCAGAAGTTTGGTTTAGTTCTTATTTATTTTTGCTGTTTGTTTATTAGTTAATTAATTAATTAATTAATTTTTACCTAGTTGTCTCTTTGTGACAGTGGCATGTTAGAATCCCCCATTAATACTGCATTATTGATCATTTGATTTTTCATGTCTGTTAAAATTTGTTGTTATGTAGGTGGGTGCTCCTACATTGGGTGCATGTGTATTTATAATTGCTATCTCTTTCTCTTGTAGTTTTCCCTAAATAAGTATGTGGTGACCTGTTTCATCGCTTTGGATGATTTTTGGTTTGGAGTTGATAATGTCAACAACCAGGATAGCTACCCCTGCTTTTTTTTCCTCATTTCCTGTGGAGTGGAGGACTGTTTTCCATTCTTTGACTTTTAGTATGTGAATTTCCTTTTGAGTTAAACATGTTTCTTGTATGCATCATAGTGTTGGATTCTGTTTCTTAATCTGCTCTGCTAATCTGTTTCTTTTGATTGGTGAATTGAGGCCATTTGCTTTGATGATTATAACTGATACGTATTGGCTTATCTTTGTCCTGCTATTTTCCTGCTATCTGTTCTGCACTTTTCCCATCTTTTTAATTACTTGGTCTGTTTGGTGGTCCCTGCTCTTCTTGATGCTATGGTCACTTCCGTCTCTTTCCAGAATATCTGTCAGGACTCTTTGTATTGTTGCTTTGATGTCATGAATTTCCTCAATTGCTCTTTGTCATGGAAAGATCTCCTTTCACCATTGAATTTGATTGATTGCTTTACAGGGTACATCAGACTGGGTTCAAAGTTGTTTTCTTCAGGACCTGAAATACTTTACTCGAAGCTCTTCTTGATTTGATGGTTTGTGTTGAGAAATCTGCCATGGTTCCGATGGGCTTTCCATTGTAGGTGATCTGTTTCTTGTCTCTAGCAGCTTTTAATATTGTATTCTTTTGCTGAATTTCTTAGACTTGATTATTGTGTGTCTAGATGTAGGTTTATTGTGATTATGGCTGTGTGGTATTCTCAATGCCTCACTTACTAGTATGTCAGGTTCTTTTCTCATGTTTGGAAATTTTTCTGCTAGTACTTCTGCAGATAGTCTTTTTATGTCATGTATGCTATTTCCTGCTGCTTCATTGACATTTATTATTATAATTATTATATTATTTTTCTTTGAATCATCTTGTAGCTGCTGAGTTGTTATTTCCTGGTTCCTTGTTAGTCATAGGAGATCTTTCCTTTCATGTTCATTTGTTGTACTACTGTCTTTGAGGTCTGAATGTCTATCTTCAATTTTTTTCAAGTGGTTTTGCTAGCTTTCAGTGGAGTGCTTTATTTTGTGGATAGCTGTTTGGATCTATTTCATGCATTCTATTCTTGTTTGTTCAGTGTTTCCATCATTTTTCTATTCTCCTTGGTATTTATTTATTTATTTATTTATTTGCAGAACTGGGGATTGAACTCAGATCCTTGAGCTTGCCAGGCAAGCTCTTATTGTACTGAGCTATCTCCCCAGTCGTTGATTTTTTTTTTTTTTTTTTTGAGACAGAGTCTCATTATGTAGTTTAGGCTGGCCTTGAACTCACTTTGTAGCCCAGGCTGGGCTCAAACTCACAATGGTCCTACTGCGTCAGCCTCCTGAGTGCTAGGATTATAGGCATATGCCACCATGCCCAGCTCCTGATTTTTTTTTGAATCTATGTCTTTAATTGTAGTGAGAAGTACTTTCATGACTGTTGTCATTTGTTTTTGGACCTGATTCTTTCTGACCTTATATCTGCCATAGCCTGATGGACTTGTTTCTTTACTTCAGTTGCTATCATTTCAGAGATTTTAGATGTTTGATTTCCAAGTTCTTGTATGTCTTTGTCTCCTTGATTTGTTCTGGGCTGGATAGAAGATTGAGATTGCCTTTTGCTCTTGCATTTTGGCATTTGTGAAGTCCAAGTAATCACATGGACAGAGTCCTGCAGGCTGTCCAGAGTCTACCAAAGTTCTTAAATGGCTCCAGGAATGCTCCACACCTGCTTGAGTTGAGTCCACAGATTGAATCTCTCTTATGTCCCATGGGCCACTGAGAATGCTCCTAAGTTCTTAAAAGTTTGGACTGACATCAACAAAAGCACCACTTCTATGTGCTGGGGGTTGAGGAAGGTCAGAACTTACCAGAGTCTCACATGCCTTCTCAAGTCTGTGAAAGTTCTTTTTTTTTTTTTTGGCAAATAAATGGTATCACTTTACCTTTGGTATTTCTATGTTCCCGTGCTTAGTTATGTTTTAAATAGTATTGAGACTTTGGAACCTTATATACACTTTGTGTTTCTCCACAATTTATAACTATACATCACAGTGAGAGAATCTACTGTAGCGGATAACAGAAGTAATGGCAAAGATATCAGGAATATTGTATGGCTATGGAAGTTCAGAATATATTTCGTGAGCACATCCCCTGAAAGAAGTTGTGCTATGAATCTTCCATGTTGCATCACGAATTGACTTCCATGAGCAGTGCCATAAGGCTAGTACCTTGTCCTGTTTAGTAGTGCGTTTCAAGTAGAAAATCAGTCCTCACTTTGTAAGTGTTTGACACAGAATGGAGTCCTATGCCGGAGTGGCATCAGATGGGTACACATACTCCTGGGTACATGTTCTCCAGGGCATCCAGGTCCCTGGCAGTCCCAGTGCTGAAGTGGTCCAAAAGAGGACTGAAGATGATGAGCAGCAGGGTTTGAAAGTCCGTGGGCATTCAAGGTTCTTCCAGAAACATTAGCATCCAAAGGCAATGATAATATACTTTGCAGAAAGGATCTATTTTCCTTTCGAATGCTTGTTAGTTTCAATTTGTTGAAATCTTAACTCCCAAGGCAGTGGGGCTGATAATTTCTTGTAAACATATACTCATAAAAAATAGCAAATAGTTATAGAAGGACTTCAGTTCACTTGAATGAGAACAAAAATAAGAAAAGAGGATCAGGGAGATAGCTCAGTGGCATAAGTGCCTTCCTGGCAAATGCAAAGACCTGAGTTGGATCCCTCTTCCTCTGGAGCGCAGGTCGTGGCCACCAGGGTTTGTCCTGGAGTCCTCACTGGACTCTTTCTCAGACTTCAGGCCACTCATAGTGCTGGGGTGCAGGTGGGCCACATGTCAAAGTTCTTAAAATTGTACTTACACTTTCTTGTTCAAGTTTTTCTGAAATATTTCATTCCCTTTGATGATATTTTATTTTATTTTCATTTATTTATTTAGAAAAATTTAACAATGGTTGCATTAGCATTACTTATTTTCATCATCAAACCAGTACAGACTTTGATGATATTTTAAAAATACACTTTTCCTAATTTCATTTTGGGACTGTTTATGTGCAATGTATTTTTTAATATTTATTTTTTATAATGCAATTTTAGTTCTTAAGACCCTTGTCAAATAAGTACTCTGGAAAGTTTTCACAGACTGTACACTGAATTAGGGAACCTCTTGTTATGTTGCAGCAAATTTCTACCCATACCTTCATTAGTTAAGGTACTTCTGTAATATTCTATTACTCTTGGTTTCTTTCTATACATTTCATTTAAGCCATTATATAAGATTTCAATCTGACTGTTGTAATACTGTGTTTGCCAAGATTAGTGCCAAAGTTGGTTGCAAGCATTTCTTGCTAATAATAGTTTTAAGTACTGAAGTTTGTGAATGATTTACTTAGTATATAAAATATATTACATCAAAATTGTATAAAGTCTAACTATAAGAACAAACTAAGGTTTATCAGTGGTAGTTATTTCCTCTCCTAAGTTAGACTACCTATTGATTGGAGTATTTGAAAAACAAGACTACTTTGTAAAGAAATATAGTCTAGAATTGCAAAAAATGAGAATTTTCTTATTTTTATTATTTTTTTGTTAAGAATAAACATGTTTTAGTTCTTAAAGTTCATTAAACTCTTGTGCTATCTATTTTTTTAAAATGTATTTCGTACAGGGCCTCACTACACAGGTTGGCCTTGTAGTTATCCTCCTGTTTTCAGCCTCTGCAGCACAGGAATTATGAGGTTGCACCATCATGTGGGAACTCAATGGCCAGCTCAGTGTGCTTGGGGGTGGGGCCAGCATGGCATGTGGTGTGGGGGCTCAAACCCCTGTCCCTCTGCTTGCCTAAGCAGGCACTTCATCTACTGTGCTATCTTGCCAGATCTATATCTTTATGGGCGACTCTTTTCTCACTGCATTAATTCTCTGATGCTTTGCTTTGCCAAACATTTTTTTTTCAGAAAGTTTTTTTTTCTTTTTTTGTAGGAGAAATTAAATGTGTTTAGAGGCAGAAAAGATTGAGATTGGCCCAAATGACTATGAATAACTAAAAGGCAGGGAATTAATGTATTTATTGCTATCATGGTCCTTGATACATGGTAGTTATTTATAATCCATTATTGAATGAATGTTTCTATCTCTTTTACACTATAAAAAGAAAGCATTCCTTGATCATTTAATAAGTCACTGAACTTAAAATTGTCACTGGATCTTTCATGAACTTACCTTCTACTAGACTGAACTCAAATTCAGAATTTTCAAGTCAGCTACATAGTATTGATTGACAGTAGCTATTGCTTTTTGGTGTTTTTCCTAGTCCAGTGACTCAAACTTGATATTTTGGAGGCATTTTTGACTGCTGTCATGTGGTAGTAAGGAGTAATTGGTTTGCTTTTATTTTTCCTTCTTTATTATTGTTATGGTTTGTGTCTAGTTGTCCCCCCAAAGCCTCATGCAATTATGGGGCAGATTTCTAGAATTTGTGATTAATTCCTGGTTCTTGCTGAGATTATGGATGTGAGTGCTACAGCCAGCTTGGAGCAGACAGCCTGGATGCAGCATAAGGGATACAGCCTGGCTCTCTGTTGCCTTTGTGCCCGCTGTCCCTCCCTTTTTGTTCTTGCTGTTTTGCTGTCTTCTGCTGCCATGAGCTGCTAACCTCTGCCAGTCGGCACTCTGCCTTGGAACCAGTGGAGGATGGGCTGAAACCTCCACAAACTGTGAGCTAAATAAACCTTCCCTTCCTTGATTTTGAGTGTTGGGTATTTTGTCCCAGCAATGAGAGAAAAGTAACTGAGACACATGTATTTATATCTGTTTTCACCATTTTATTTATTTTTTGGGATAGGGTCTCACTCTGTAGTTCAGAATGGCTTCAGACTCAACATGTAGCGCAGGCTGGTCTTGAACTCATGGCAGTTCTCCTCCTGCAACCCCCACGTAATGGGAATGCACGAACACATTTGGCTATTTTTACCATTTTAAACTTTCTTATGAGAGCTATTTTGTGAAAATGCAGATGCAGTCATTGGATGATACATTTCACAAAACAGTTAAAATGTATATATGCTCTATGATAATACTTCATAATTATTAAGCACAGAAAAGCAGCTTCATTATTATATTCCTCAAGATACAAGAATAAGTCTATCTTCTAAGGTCTAATCACAGTATTCCCAGAAAATATCTACAGGCTTAAGGGAGAAAAAATAGCAAAATGCAAACAGAGTTTAAAAGGCAAATTAATCACGTTA
Source organism: Myocastor coypus (assembly GCA_004027025.1). Classification (NCBI taxonomy): domain Eukaryota; kingdom Metazoa; phylum Chordata; class Mammalia; order Rodentia; family Myocastoridae; genus Myocastor; species Myocastor coypus. The sequence goes on along the minus strand of PVJA010019574.1, from coordinate 28,852 downwards.
CCATGGACTTTGTATGTCATGTTAAGGGATTTCAACTTTTATTTTGCTGAAAAGAGAAATCTATGATATTTTTAACAAGGTAAGTAACATTCATTTGTTCATTTAATAAATGCTTAAAGAGTGCTTAATAATTATGAAGTATTATAGTAGAGTATATACATGACAAGTGTTTTGTGAAATGTGTCATCAGTGACTGCATCTGCCATAACAGTACTATTCATTTCTTATAAAGTTGTATTCTTTCACTTGATCTTAGCCAAAAGGCCGAGAAGCGATAAGTTGTATTTTTTCAGAATAGTGTCAGTCTGTTGGTTTATATACCGAAGATTAAACTGTCCAGATCCTCTCTTGATCTGTGGCTAAACTGCATTTCTTATGTACCTTGGCTTAATTAACCTGGAATCACTATTTTCTATTTTGCCAGTCCACTTATTCTAGTACTTCTTCTACATTATCAATCTTAGGAGCTTCTATACATATAAATGGTTGACAATTTCTACATTCTTTACCTTCTTTACTTTCCTTACTCTTCAGAATCTATTTTAGATTTTTTGTCTGACAGTAGTTACAACTTAAATTCCCTTGCCACTACCCTTCTCTCCTGAATAGGGAAAATTTCAGTTCTGGTTAGATATACATTTTTATCTTTTTTAAAAATGTGCTTAGTACAGTGTGTACAGGGCTTCCCTACACAGATCGAACTTGCAATACACTTCCTGTTTTCAGCCTCCCAGGTGCAGGGCTTACAGATGTGTGCCACTGTGCCCAGTCTTAATTGTCCTGTCAGCATGCCCTGGGGGCAGGGCCGGCATGGCATGCCAGGGATCAAACCCCAGTCCTTGCATTTGCCTAAGCATGCCCTTTAATCTCCTGAGCTATCTGGCTGGCCCGAGTTCTGCATTTTTAAAAAAATTACATATTCTCCAGCTGGATTTGCTAGAGAAAACCATGTAACTGAGCTGGCATTCACTTCACATTAAACCCCAGATTTCAAGGAGGAATTCGTCAGAGTCAGGAAGTAGCACTGCCGTATCTCTTAGTGACTCATGTTCCTATTTTCTGTGGTCCTTGCTTTCTTAGGTAGTCTCCTTACTCCTCTTTTTCACTTCAGTTATTCTCATTTTTTTTAGAGAAAAGAATTTTGATTAAATAAAAGCCCTTATTTTCCCTACTAATTCCATTAGCCTATTTTTACACACATGTGGTTCCTTTTTTCTGTGAACAAAGCACCCCTGCTCCCATCTAAACGGCACGCTTTTCACCCGTGCGCTGCATTGCCTTTTCTCTCCCTCCCTCAAGTCTTATGTGCCCGCAGTTATCGTTTGTCCGTGCCGCATCCTCCATGTGCATGTGGCCATTCATTTAAACATGGTATGAATGTTACCCTTTTGCTTCCCTCAGTTACTAATGTGGTCTTTCTCTAGTTTTCCTTCAGGCAAGATGCACTGTCTGCCGTGCACGTACTTCCTTCTTATCCCACCTCTCCTTGGCCCCTTTGCCAAAGTCTAAGTCACCTTCCCATCCTGAGTTTATTACACTTTTCAGACACATTTATTTTATTTTATTTTTTTTTATGGTCAGCTCAGCCTGTCCTAGGGGTGGTCAGCTCAGCCTGTCTTAGGGGTGGGGTTGGCACAGCATGTGGTGCCAGGGATCGAACTGTGATCCCTGCAGTTGCCTAAGCTTTCCTAAACAGGCACTTTAGACTGTTGAACCATCTTGCTGGCCTTTTCAGACACATTTGACATATCAGGCTCTACTCTTTCTTTTCAATTCCCATACCTTCCCCTTTCCCCCTTTGCTTCCCTTCCCCTCCCTTTCTCTTCCTTATTTTTTGCGGGGGGGGGGGGGGGGGAGTGTTCCTGAAATTGAACTTGGGACTTTGTGCTTTCCAGGCAGGCACATATGCCACTGAGTTATCTCCCTGCGCTTCCCTGTCTTTTCTTAAATATTTCCTCTAGGCTTTGTGATATTTCATTAATAGGTTTTGGTAGAGGTGTCAGGGTCCTTCTCTATAATTTTCTATTCTGTTTCTGCATTTTTAGGTGAATCGGTCTGATACTATAGACTAAAATGCCATTTATAGTCTCATCAATCTGAAATTTGATCTCTAACTCTGATCTCTTTTGGGAACTCTGGCTTTGTGCATTCAGTTGCCAACTTGGCATATTTATCAACTATGTATTTTATTGTAGTGTAATCATGACTGTCACTTTTCCTACTCCAAAGTCTATCACTCTTATTCATGCCTCCCCCTTTTCTTGTACTAAGAATTGATGACCTCACAATTGCCAGGCAGGTGCTGTGTTGCTTGGGTATATCCTCAGCCATTTTTCCCTTTTAGAAAATGGCACTAGATTTATCCAGTTGTCAAGATCCTTAAACTAAGAATTCTTAATACATCATTAAGTCAGTAAGGATTTTATCTACAAAATGTTACATAAATATCAAAGCTTATTATCTCTACTGCTAGGACAAGTCTATCCTTTGGACTGGTTTCTTAGCATATTAAGTAAAATCAATGCTTTGTTATTTTGCTTTTATAGTACTCCCATCTAGAATATATGTTTCTTAAGACAGCGATTCCATTTCACCATGCCAATCTCCAAGGACAGCACCTAACACTTAACATGTACTCAATACATATTTGTCAGCTAATCCATTGTGTATCTGACTCGGGCTGCTAGAGGATCCATAGGTAAATCTTAAGCCTTCTTGTTATCATTACAAAGAACTATCAGTAACTATTTGAAATAGTGTGTGGTTGGAAGAGCAGGAGAATGCCTTTCCAGGCATGTGGTTGCAGCCACATCAGAGAGCATCACTGTCGTATTGTTTATTGAATGCGTTGTTTTGTCTAAGACTTGTTTCACTTAGGATAATATTTTTGAAGCCCACTCATAATTAGGCCCAAGGATCTTTCTGCTTCTTGCTAAAGTCTTTATTTTATTTTACTTTATTTTTTTGAGACAGTCTCACAGACAGTTCTGGATAGTCTTGAACTCACTGTGTAGCTCAGTGTTGGGATTACAGGCAATGTGCCACCATGCCTAGCTCTAACTATTTTTCTATGCAGAAATTTTTCTTGTTTTTAAATAAATAACCAGGAGAGAAACTGCTGAGTGGTAGGGTAGGTTCATTTTTATTTTCTAAGAAATAGCCAGGCAGGCTTTTCCTATATTATTTTATATTCCCACCAAAAAGTATGAGGTCTTGTTGCTCCATCTCCATCTTATTATTATTATTATTTTTTCTTTTTTTGTGGAACTGGGAATTGAACTCAGGCCTTTGCACTTGCCAGGCAAGCACTTATTCTCCTAAGCTATCTTCCTAGCTTTCTCCATATTTTTTAACACCATTTTGTATCTGTTTTAAAACATGGAGTATTATTTCACTGGGACTAATTTGCATGTTCCCAATGACTAATTACCTGATAAGCACTTTTTCATGCACTTGTTGATAATTCATACATAGTCTTTCATGAAGACTTTATTTACAACAGTAACATTTGGACAATTTTTTATTTGTGTACTATTTTTCCTTTTAAATGCCTTGCTTTAATTTACTTTAACAACCTTCATCCTATAGCAAGGATTAAGAACATTATCAGGTTCACCTGGAATAACTATTCTACAAACACTTTTTCTTTCTTTCTTTCTTTCTTTCTTTCTCTCTCTCTTTGTCTCTGTCTCTCTCTCTCTCTCTCTCTCTGTCTCTCTCTCTCTCTTTCTCTTTCTTTTAATGTATCTGGTACAGGGTTTCACTGCACAGCTTGAACTTGCAGAGATCCTGTTTTCAGCCTCCTCAGTGCTGAGATTACAGGTTTGCACCATCAGACTGGTCTTGGTGGCCAGCTCAACGCACCCGGGTAGGGATGGGAGGCATAGGGCTGGCACAACATGTGGTACTGGGGATAGAACTGGGGTCCTTGTACTTGCCTAGGCAGGTGCTTAGACTTATGAGCTACCTCCGTGGCCCAGTTTTTTCTTTAGAGATGTTTATTGTTGATAAGTTTATTTACTAAGTACATTTTGATCTCATAAGTTCTTAGCATTTTTCAATATAAATCACGGATCCTAGTACACTTAAAAGTCAATCAGGTAAATGCTGCTCTTCATGGTATCTTGGCATTGAGTATTACCTAGTTTGAAATATGTTTTTCTTTAATTTCAACAATAGTAAGTAGATAAGATAAACATCTGAAGTATGTGAAGCCAATATGAAATAAAGTAGTGATTCTCAAAGTATGGCGCTCAGACTATTGGAAGTCCCTAAAACCAACTGTCTTAGTTACTCTTCTCTCATTGCTGGGACAAATACCTGACACTCAAAATTAGGGAAGGAAAGGTTTATTTAGCTCACAGTTACTGGAGGTTTCAGTCCATAGTCAGCTGGCGCCAAAGCAGAGAGAGGCACACGGCAAAGGCAGCCTTTCTTGGTGGCAGCTAAAAGCAAGAGAGCAGGGAGAGCTAGCAGCAGCTCAAGCAGCTAACTTCTCTTTCTCGCTTACATTGAAATGGAAATCACCTGCCCCAGGGGAGGTGCAGCACCCATTCTCACAATAATCGATTACAGATTCCAGAAGCTGCCCATGATTTCATGAGGCTTTGCGGGGACACCTATACACAAACCATAACACCAACTCATTGAGTTACCTGAAGTTAAAAGTACTTTGTAATACTAAGATTTTATATCTCTTGTTTTATTATGATGACATTATGACATTTACATATGGCATAGAAGAAGCAATGGGAAGTAAACACAAGACTCAAGGTATTTGCATTGTACTTCATTAGTGGTCATCTTGTTGCCATCAGGCATCTACAGAAAAAACTAAGGTTTTTGTGAAGTAGTAAAAACCATTAACTTTTAAAATCTTGACTCGAGTACATTTTACTTTAATGTCCCTTGTGATAAAGTTGAAAGTGCACATAAAGCTCCTGTAGCACTGAAAAATGATGGTTGTCTAAGGTGGAAGGAGGGCAAAGGTAGAGTTGATATGTATTCATTAAAAAACTTCATTAAAAACACATAGCAGCCAGTCTAAAGTCTATGTGGGATTTCTCAATTTGATCTGTGGCTCTTAGTATTTATGGAACTACATGCAATTTTTTTCTCAGTAAAAATATTCATAGCTTTAAAAAATTCCAAAGGATTTGTAGTTTGGTTACAGGAACTTTTTCTTGCATTTACATTGTCCCATGTGACTTTATTTTTTTTTTTTAAATTTTTATTTATTTATTTATTTATTTAATTTTATTTTTTTTGTCTTTTTGAGACAGGGTCTCGCTATGCAGTTCAGGCTAGCCTTGAGCTCACTTTTGTAGCCCAGGCTGGTCTTGAACTCGCACCGATCCTCCTGCCTCAGCCTCCCGAGTGCTGGGATTACAGGCGTGAGCCACCATGCCCGGCCCCATGTGACTTTAGAAGTGATAGATATTCTGCTTAATCTTTGCTTATAATTTCTACTGTTTCTATCATTCATTTTGTTTATTTTGAATAGTAAATACTGAGTTAAAAGGAAACTTGTGCTGCTCACTAAAGTTTTTGCAAATTATAGTTACTACTAATAAAATATTTTAATTATGCTGACATGTATTTATTATTATGAATAATAATTTAGAAATATATATTTTAAAATGTAGTTTTAGGGATTTTTCGCTGTCTCAGGCTGCTTTAAGGATGAGTGTGGGGATCTAGCAGCTGTCCCCTGTGTCTGACTGGGATTAGCTGTACAGGTGTTTAAACCACTAAGCTAACCCAAAAGCCCTCTAAAGTTTAATTTTAATTCATTGTTTCTAATAAGATAAATAGCAGTAGAGATACTTATTAACAAAAGCTCATTGGGATCCATAATTTCTAACAGCATGAAGAGATTCTGAGACAAAAAAGTTTGTGAACTGCTGAAATATAGAGGAGATAAAGGATTTAAATGGATAGTTGATTTTCAGTTTTTGTATTTTCTGTATTTGTGACTTCACTGCCTTCATTCTAATATATGTAACTTGAAGATCAGCCATTAGCACACTTCCACAGTTAGTTGTAGATGTGCATGTACTGAGCGGTGCAGACCCCTCGCCGTTCCATACGCATGCTGCGGTTGCGCTGAACTAGGGATGCTGACTCCTTGACTCAGCAGTCACATTGTTAGCGATGGCCTTTTCATGACTTGTGCACCATCCATTTTTGCCTATTTGTATTTTGCTAGTTGAAATGGCTCCCAAATGTAGTCTGGTGGCCCAGCCCGTGGGTAGTCAATGCAGATCCTAGAGGGGGAGAGCAGACTGAAAAGGAGAAAGGGCAGGAGACACAGAGAATGGAGACAAGACAGGATTCTGATCAAGTCTCGTTTATTCAAAAGGGCGCTCAAAAGGGTATATGTACAGGGCGTGGGAATGAGGTATTTCCACCAGCGACATTGGCAGGTATCTTAGGCAATGGTGGGTGACCTTATAACACGTCAGCGGGTATCCAAGGCAACCAGGGGAGGACTTATATCATGTGACTTATGGGAAATGAAGGTGTGGGGGAACAGAAACTTATCAGGAGGCACAGAAATGGAAACTAAACTCAGGGACCCCATCGGGGATGGATGATGTAATTAAAGGATGGAGGCTAGTTACCGGGCCCCCACAGTTTGGAAGTACTGCTTGGCGTTGCCATGACCACTTGCACACCTTTGGACCAGTCTGTGACCTCAGGCTGAGCAGCAGTGAACTCCGGAGCTGGTGCAGTCCATTCACCCTGAAATTCCGTGTTGTGGAGAAAACTTCAGGCATGTGTTGCAGTGCTATTAGCTGTTTGTTCAGTTTGCGGGAATCAGCAGTATATATTACGTAAGAGTTGTCTAAACAAAGACACACATAAAGCAAAGTTATGAAAATGCAACAGAATCTAGAAAGTGAATGCTATTTCCTCTAGAAGCAGTGGTCTACTGTTTATTCACTAACTCACTATTTGAAGTGACTTTATGTGATATACTGCTATTCTGTGAATAATGAGAATTACCTAATGTTTGTTCTCAGATGAGAGGTGCATACAGTTGTGATTGATGGTGTATCCATTGGATAGTCATGAAATGTCATTCATAACATCCTTCATGGGAGCTCTAGAGCCCAAGAAAGAAGGAAACCAACCATGCCAGGCAGGCTTGGTGGTTTACTTTCAAGACTTTTGTTTTACAGGTCCTGCTGCAGTAAACACAATTCTGCATTCTTTGATTGTAGAATATTGTGCCTTTTATTCCAGTCGACCTTTCACTTACCTCCTCTGAAATTTATTTTTTAATTAGTCATATTTTCATATCATTTTGTTTTACAAAATTTATATGTACTATTTTAATAATAAGTCAGTTCAATAGGGACACTTGCTAAATTTCAAAATTGTTACTGATGTATAAATTTTACTTAACGGAAGATTTAACTATCTAAATTGACATTTGTATAGATTTTGATAACTTGTTACTGAAAACTTCTCTCTATAAGTAATTTGAAATATGATAAAAATACACAGTGCAGGGAGCTGGGGAGATGGCTCCGAGGCACAAGTGCCTGCTGGGCAAGTGCAAGGTCGTGAGTTTGAACCCCAGTCCCACCAAAAAAAAAAAAAAAAATACACAGTGCACATTTAATTTTAAAACAATTACAGAAAAAGACAGTGTAATTAACTCCCTACAGAACGATGAACTTTTTCGTGTGCAGTACATTTGCTTAATGATTAACTTGATTGAATAGACTTTGGTGAGTTGCCAAATGTAAATTAACACTGCTCATAAGTGTAAATATTAATTTTGATAAATTTGACTTCTTTGTAAACTTTTTAATTCCTAGTACCATACACACACACACACACACACACACACACACACACACACCCACACGTTTATAGAAATACTGATATTTTTTCTTCTTCCTCTTCTTTTTAAAATTTTTTATTTATTTTATGTTATGGCTGGCTCAGCCTGCCCTGGGGGTGGGGCTGGTGCAACATGTGGTGCCAGGGACCAAACTGTGGTCCTGCAGTTGCCTAAGCTTTCCTAAGCAGGTGCTTTAGACTGCTGAGCCATCTCGCCACCCCTCTTCTACTCCTCCTCTCCCTCCTTCTCCTGCCTCCTCTTCCTTCTCCTCGTCCTTCTTCTCTTTCTTCTCCTCCTCCTTCTTTCTCCTTCTCTTCCTCCTCCTCCTCCTCTTCCTCCTCCTCCTCCTTCTTTTCTTTTTGCAGAACTAGGGATTGAACTCAGGATCTTGCACTTGCCAGGCTGGCACTTATGTCCCTGAGCTATCTCCCTGGCCCTTAAGAAATTAAAAAATGGGAAAAATCTATTGAGTTTTTAAAAGATATAATTTAAGCTTTTTGCCAAATGACACTTGCAATAATTTTATCAGTAATTTTTTATCAGTAAGTTTTGAATTCTGTTGAAAATAACTTTTTAATAAAAAGTAAGATAGATAGTATCTACTTAATAATCTTTGCTCATTAAAAATAGGGCCACAGAAAAAAAATAAAAATAGGCCCACAGAGACAGCTCCATGGCCTAAGCACCTGCCTAGGCAAGGGCAAGGACTGGAGTTTGATCGCTGATACTGCATGGTGTGCTGGCACAGTCCTGATGGTGCATGCCTGTAACTCCAGTGCTGGGGAGGCTGAGACAGGAGGATCACTATGAGTCCAAGCTGTGTAGTGAGACTCTGTACCGAATACATAAAATTTCTTATTTTTTTAGAAATTTTTTTTTTTTTTTTCATCTGTCTCATTCCTGTTTTGCTTAAGCATCGGCAGAACACCACTCGGTGGTGGTTCCTACCCCCTCAGTGGCCTGCGCTGTGGAGGTTGCAGAGCTGAGCACTCCAGTCTTCAGTAGGGAACTGCTGAATGGGCACAGAGGGCACCTGCACACCTTTGGACCAGTCTGTGACCTCAGGCTGAGCAGCAGTGAACTCTGGAGCTGGTGCAGTCCATTCACCCTGAAATTCTTCCTTGGTCACAGCCTTCTCAGCAGCAGCCTGCTCTTCCTTTTCAATCTCTTCAGGATCCCGGTAGAAGTAGAGATCAGGCATGACTTCCCATGGGTATTCATGGGAAATGGTGCCACGCATGCGCAGCACTTCCTGGGCCAGCATCCACTACATCAGACCCACAGAGTGAGCTCCTTTATTGTTGCATGGGATGGAAATGTCCACATAGCACAGAGGAGAATCTTTTTTTTTTTTGTCTTTTTGAGACAGGGTCTCGCTATGCAGTTGAGGCTGGCCTTGAGCTCACTTTTGTAGCCCAGGCTGGTCTCAAACTCGCACCAATCCTCCTGCCTCAGCCTCCCGAGTGCTGGGATTATAGGCGTGAGCCACCACGCCCGGCAACGGAGGAGAATCTGTGTTGCACAGAGCAATGGCTGGCAGACTGACGTAAGATGCCTCCGTGAAGGGCTGGTGGTCAGCCCTGGGATCGGTAACCACCAGAAGACATGGCTCTCTGAAGGCTGCCTGGATCTGGTTAGTGAAGGTTCCAGGGGTGAAGCGGCCAGCAATAGGAGTAGCTCTAGTGGCAGCAGCAAACTTCAGCACAGCCCGCTGGCCCATGTTCCTAGAAGACATGACGCTGACGTCAGCAGGGTTTTCAATGGCCACTATGGTTCCAGCTGCCAGGAGGAGCTTCTCCCAAGTCCGTTTCAGATTTATGATGTAGATTCCATCACTTTTCCTTTTGTAGATCTACTGCTCCATCTGGAAATCCAGGTTGGTGCCACCTAAGTGGGTTCCTGCAGCAAGGAACTTGAGGACGTCCTCCTCCTTCACTTGCAGGACACCAAGGGCTCGGGATATTGTGAAGTTTCCCTTTAAGTTATGATGGGAATCAAGAACAACACCGTATGGAACCTGGCCTGGGAAGTGTGGAAAGGCCCAAATACATAAAATTTTAAAAAAGCCCCCAAAACTCCAAAAACATATTTAGTTCCAAAACATAGTTGTTTGCATCAGATATTAAAGAAACTAGGGAACCATTTGAATCTACAAATAATCATCAAAGATTTTACATCTAATTATAAATTTTGGCAGTGGAAAAATATAAAACAGGTAAAGAACATATGTTTATATTGCTTGGCTGAGTACTCTAACAAAAATAGGTCAAAATTGCTGGTAGGGAAGAAGTACTAATTAATAGAGCATAATAAGCGGTGACCACATTTTCTTAACTACAGTGAGTTGGAACAGCACGTAGAGTTACTGCTCCAGCAGCCTGGAAGAACACGCTCAGCAGCGCAGTCCGAGGCTTTCTGCTCTCATGCTGTAGGCAGCCAAATGCCATCAGCCATTTCCCCCTTTCTGGCATGGCCCGCATTTTCCGTTGGCCTTGTTTCCCCATGTATGCTGTTTTCTGCTTCCCCTTCTGGCTCGAGCTCCGCTTAGCCTCTTGCTTTGGGTTCCACTTATTTTCCTGGCTCTGCCTATGTTTATCTTTTAGTATCTGCTTCCATTGTCAGCCCAGTAGGTCCAACACCTCCTGCTTCTCTATCTGCTTAATGCTCATTTCCTTTTCTCTGTTCGATATTATTGCTTCCCTTCTGGCCCTAATAAAAGCTCTCTTGAACTACTTTATAAACAGAATGGCAGTGATGTGGCACCTGTGACCAACAGTCTGTCGTATTCCATGTGTAAGAGGTGCCTGTAAAGATGCCTCATGTTATTTGGCTGTTTAATGCCTTACCCTGAGCCTGCCCTCGAATCTTAAGAGTATGCTGAAAGTTGTGAAGAATTTTAAGACATAGGGGCCCGGCAGGTTGGCTCAGTGGTCTAAAGCACCGGCAGGTGGCTGCAGGGACTGCGGTTTGATCCCCGGCACCACATGCTGTGCCATCCCTGCCCTTGGGGCAGGCTGAGCCGGCCATAAAAATAAATAAACAAACAGAAGTTCTGAAACAAGAAAATAAATAAATAAATAAATAAATAAATAAATAATAAAAAATAAATTAAAAAAAAGAATTTTAAGACAGATTTGTCTGGGTTAAACAATATAATCTATCTACAGTTTTGTAGATTGTGTTTTTTAAGAACAAAAATATACACCGGAAGTCTGTTGTGTATGATAGTAAGAATTGTTTCATGGTTTTATTTTATTTTTTAAAAATTTTTATTTATGTATTCATTTTTCTTGTTTCACAAATTTTGTTTGTTTGTTTATTTATTTTTATGGCCGGCTCAGCCTGCCCTGAGGGCAGGGCTGGCACAGCATGTGGTGCCGGGGATCGAACCGCGGTCCCTGCAGCCACCTGCAGGTGCTTTAGACCACTGAGCCATCCTGCCGGGCCCCCTCATGGTTTTATTTTAGTAATGTACATTTATGTAGTGTATATTCTGTAAAGAAAATGTTTCTCTTACTATAGGCCAAAGTCATGATAGCTTGAATATCACTGTATAACCTGCGGTATGTATGTTGTTTTTTTTTTTTTTTTTTTTCCTGTGGGACCAGGGTTCAAACTCACGACCTTGCACTTGCCCAGCAGGCACTTGTGCCTCGGAGCTATCTCCCCAGCCCTATGTATGTTGTTAGCAGCGTTATTTGTATCATTGAAAACTCTAAAATATTGGCTGTCATTGACTGGCATAGAAGATTTACTTTAGTTTTGGCTTCTTTTCCCTCCATCCCTCCCTCCCCCATCTCATCTTTCTTCTTTTTTCTATTTTTGGTGGTACCAGGGATCAAACTCAGGACCTTGCAAGAGCTTATTCCATCTTCCCAGCCCCCTTTTCTTTGTTTTTGATACAAGGTTTTGCTATGAAGCTCCGTATGGACTACTGACTATATATCCTGGCCAGTCGGAAGTCATAGTGATTTTCCTACCTCAGCTTCCTGAGTGCTGGACTACCATGGTCTGTGCTACCATGCCGGGCATGTTTTAGGTGCTTTCATGGGTGTACGATAGAGTCCATGTCCAGTGACTGAAAATGACCTTAGAAACATAAATAGAAAGCTTTAAAAGAATATCTAGACTAAATCAGATATACTGTTGAAAGCCTTGAATTCTGTCAGAACCTTTGTATCAACCTAGGACATTATTGTCTCCAAAGTGCCCACTTCAACACTTAATTTGCTGAAGACATTGTGAAGAGTAGGATTGCAAAACCACCTTGTTACAGCTCCTTTGGTACATGTAGAAGTGACTAGACTAAGAAAGCTAAGCCTGCGGTAAAAGATGCCAAAATATATGAAATCTTTACTGATCTTGCCATTCAGAGCTTTAAAAAACTGAATTCATTAGAAAATTATTTTTTGTCTGTAGAATATGAAATAGGAGATTATATACTGTTTTTAAGATCAGAGAAGAACTGCTTTAAAAGATAACAACTTGCTAACCAATTAAGAACAAATACTGTTGGAAGGAAAGCTTTGTCTTTATGTTCTGCCCTGGTCCCAGGACTTCTCAGTTTCCTAGTTGGTTTTCCTGGATCTTTGATATTATGACTGAATGAGTGGTCTTCAGGAGCAAGTCCTGTTCTCATAATATTCTAGACCAAGAATATCTCTTCCATTACTTAAGGTGTGGAATTCTACAGTCTCAGTTAAATGTGTGTTCTCAAACTTGGAATGAGTTGCAGCTTCTTTTAAGATGAACCCTTGGCTTTACCTGTGTGTAGCTCTCTGATGAGCTTGTATATACGAAAGCTGATCAAGATAGGGTCTTTATTTGTTACTTACTAGGTTTATCATCTGTGTATCTGGTAGCTAAAGTGTATTACTTTTTCAGTTTGTATGGAAGGCTGGCTCTTTCCAGCTTTGAATATTTTCTTCCACTTTTTGCCAAGAGCTAAGGAAACATAGCTGATTTTAAAGAGTTGTCTCAAAGGCATGTTAAAACTGTTATCCTTTTCTTATTTTTCTTCCTGGAAACAGTGGCTACTATCTGATATTACTAAATTTCTAGACAGTTAATATGTGAACCAAGACTCTATTATTTGTACTATATTTCAAATATCAACTTTGTGAAGTAGGTATTTTAATAACTACTTTTATAAGTGAAATTCAGGCTCAGAAAGAGAACATCACCTACAGATTGTTAGTGGTATGTCTTGGTTACTTTTCTCTCATTGTTAGGACAGAATACCTGACATCAAAAATTAAGGAAGCAAAGGTTTATTTAGCTCACAGTTATTGGAGGTTTAAGTCCCTACTCTGCTTGCTCCAAGGCAGAGTGGCATATGGTATGTGACATAAGGCAATAGTTCATGACAGTGGAAAAGAAGCAAGAACAGGCTACTGCTTTCTGTCCCTTATGTTGTATGCAGGCTGTTTGCCCTAGGGAAGGGTAGTACTCACACCCCATAATCCCAGCATTGGATCATGAATGAATCATAAACTCTACGAGCCCACCCCATGACTACGTGAGGCTGTGGGGGGATGTCTAGACAGAAACCATAACATGGTGGACCCCAGTCTAACATGTTAGACTCTAGAGCTTGTACTGCATTCTACAATTGATCTTTAGCATCATAAACTGTATTTCTCTATCTCTCAAAGAAAGTTTTAACATGTTCTTAACAGTTGTACAAAAATTAATAGCTGTGCAATATTTTTGTGTGTTTTGGGTAATACAGAGTTCACCCCAGAAATGATTATTCTCTTTAGCAACTCGTGTGGTGATGCATGTGTGGAAGTGGGTGGCACCCCCCCGAGCCCCCTTTGTAATCTCAGAGACCAAAGGAAACTCATGCCAAGTTTAGGATGTCTCAATAAACTAGATATTAGAATAATTATGCAAGCTTTTCTTTCCATGATGTATACATTTCTTGGGGCGAACTTTGTATTGTGGAAGATACTGCTAAATATGTTGTTCCTACCCTTTACATGAACACTTTTGTCAGGAATTCTTTATAGAGATTAAAAACTTTTTGAATTGACTAATAAACCATCATTTTTTGGGAGGATTTCATATTACATTATATTTCTGTTTCATATCCAATAATAATTATTTACTGCCTGATAATTAGCATAATAAACTATGTCCTAGCCGTTGTGCTAAGCACTTTTCTTTTTTCCCCCAATTTTTTAAAAAATTTATTTTAAAGAGTAAAAACTAGAAACAAAGATAAAAACAGAGTTACAAGTGACAGTAAACAAATGATACAGAGTTTCAAAACAAGGGCACAAATTTAACAATGTTTGTTGTATTATATATTTTCATTGTCAAATCTGTTGTTTAGGTTAATATGTATAGGTATGCAAAATTAGTCAAATAATTAAATATTTATGCTTCCTTTAATATTCTTTAATTTTAGCCGGGCGTGGTGGCGCACGCCTGTAATCCCAGCACTTGGGAGGCTGAGGCAGGAGGATTGGTGTGAGTTCAAGACCAGCCTGGGCTACAAAAGTGAGTTCAAGGCCAGCCTGAACTGCATAGTGAGACCCTGTCTCAAAAAGCAAAAAAAAAAAAAAAAAAAAAAAAAAAAAAAAAAAAAAAAAAAAAAAAAAATTCTTTAATTTTTTCTTGCCTTTTTACTTTACATTTTAAAAAATTTATTTTAATGTATAGCTGAGATGATTGTATTACTTATTTTTGTGAGTATTTTGAAGATAGTAGCTAAAGTTTAAACTTTCCACTTTGACTAACTCTGTAGGCTAATATCTGCAATCTGAGTAACAACATTAAAGACAACAATGTACAAAACAAAGACCATAGTTGAATACCTCTTATCTTATTCTTCTAAATGTGTGCCATTTCTAGTGGCTTATCAGTTATTATACTCTCTTTAAGACAAATTTATTTATTTATTTATTTATTTATTTATTTATTTATTTATTTATTTTGAGACAGGGTCTCACTATGCAGTTGAGGCTGGCCTTGAGCTCACTTTTGTAGCCCAGGCTGGTCTCAAACTCGCACCGATCCTCCTGCCTCAGCCTCCCAAGTGCTGGGATTACAGGCGTGCGCCACCACACCCAGCTAAGACAAATTTAAAAATGAAGTAAAAAGGTCAAGAAAAAAATTATTAAGGTCTGTTGAAAGCAAGTGTTAATGTTCAATTATTTGCCCAATCTTGCAAAACTTATATCTGTTAATCTAAGTAACAGACTGAACAATGAAAATATGTAGTATAACAAAATATTTTAAAGAGAGAATATTAATTGATAAGACATTAGAAATGGTACACATTTAGAAGAACAAGATGAGAAGTATTCAACAGTAGTTTTTGTACTGCACTTTGTTGACTTCAGTGTAGTTACTCAAAATATAGATAATAGCCTACAGAGTTAGTCACAGTGAAAAATTTAAATATTGACTGCTACTCTAAAAAAACTGATGGAAATGAGCGCTGTAATCATCTCAGCTATACTCAGTATATATGCTTGTGTGATTCCCCCCCTTTTTTCCCTTTTCTTCATCTTTATTGTTTATTCCTTATGCTCAGTTTCTTTCTATTTTTCTATGTCTGTTATTCCTTTCAGATTTTATTTATTCTTTCAGGTTAATACACTAGGGAGACAATATGGCATTTACACATGTGGGTCTGATTTATTTCACTTATGAGTATAGCCTCTAGTTCCATCCATCTACTTATAAAGGCCTCAAGTTTGCCTTTATAGTTGAGTAATACTCCATTGTATAAAAATACCACATTTTTTTTTTATCAGTTCCTCAGATAATAGAAGTTTTGGTTATTTCCAAAGTTTGGCTATGACAAATTGTGCTGCTGTAAACATGGTTGCATATATATTGCTCTGGTATGATGTTTTCAGTTCTTTTGGAAAAATGCCCGGAGGAGGAATAGCTGGGTTGAATGGGTCTTTCAATCATAATTTCTTGAGGTGTCTCCACACTGATTTCCTTAGTGGTTATACCAGTCTGCCATCCCACCAACAGAGATGAAGAGCTCCTTTTTTCATCACAGCCTCTCCAGAATTTGTTGTTAGTTGATTTCTTTGTGACAGCTATTCTTTCTGGGGTGAGATGGTATCTCAATGTTGTTTTAACCCTAGTTTCTCAGATGACCAGTGCCATGGAACATTTTTTTCAGTGTTTGCCAGTTGTATTTCTTCCTATGAGAAGTGTGTATTCATCTCAGATGCCCATTTTTGTTGGGTCTTTGAATTTTGTTTGGGTCTTTTGATTTCTTTTAGTTCTTCGTATATTCTAAATAGAAGACCTTTGTCTGTTGGTTAAGATTTTTTCCCAGTTTGTGGGCTTTCTTTTCACTCTGCTGGTTTTCTTTGGATGTGCAGAAACTTCTCAATAAGATGAGATCCCAGTTGTTGTTTGTTTGAAGTACTTCCCATACAGTTTATTTTTTGTTCATGAACTCTCTGCCTATGCCTACATCTTTAAAATTTCCAACTACTTTCTCTTTCAATAGATTCAACGTGTCTGTTTTAATGTTGAGATCTGTTTTAATGTTGAAATCTTTAATCTTTTTTTCTTACTCATTTTAATGAGAAAAAAGATAGTATATGTGCTGCCGAAGTGAGCACAATGAGAAAAAAGATAAAATGGCAGTGAAACAGTTTCAAAACAGAGTAGTATGATGGTTATAATAATTAATACACTGGATATTATTCTGTCTGTCTGTCTGTCTGTCTGTCTGTCTTTTTGCAGTACCAGGGATTCAACTTAGAACCTGGTGCTTACCAGGCAAACACCTATTCTACTGAACTAGCTCCCTGGTCCTTTAATCCACTTTGACATTAGTTTAGTGCGTGGTGATTGTCTTAGCTACTCTTCTCTCATTGTTGAGGCAAACACCCGACACTCAAAATGATGGAAGGAAAGTTTTATTTAGCTCACAGTTATTGGAGGTTTCAGTCCATATTCAGCTGACTCCAAAGCAGACTGGCACATGGCAGAAGGCAGCCTTCCATGGGCAGAGAGCAAGAGCACTGGGAGTATTAGCAGCAACTCAAGCAGCTAACTTCTCTTCCTCCTTTACATTGAAAATGCAAATCATCTGCCCCAGGGGAGATGCAGCACCCATTTCCACAATAATCAATTACAAATTCTAGAAGCAGCCCCATGACAGCATGAGGCTTTGGGGGGGACACTTATGCATAAACCATAACAGTGATAGACCTGGATCTAGTTTTAGTTTTTGGCATATGGAGAGCCAGTTTTTCCAGCACCATTTATTAAAGACTTATCTCTTTTCCAGTAAACATGTTTGTCAGTTATAAGGTGGCTGACTGTGTTTGTATTTTTATCTGCATTTTCTAATGTTTCAATGATCCTTAGGTCTGTTTTTTTTTTTTTCCCAGTACCAAGCAATTTTATCACAGTAGCTTTGTAGTATAATTTTAAGTCTGGTATTATAATACCTTCTCCCTTACCTTTGTTGGCCATGATTGCCTGTGCTATTCTAGATCTTTTCTGGTTCCAAATCTTAGGATTTTTTTTTTTCTAGATCTGTGAAGTACGCTGATGGTGTTTTGTTACAGATTGCATTAAATGTATAACAATTTTTGGGCTATGGTCATTTTTACAATGTTGATTCTTCCTATCCAGAAGCAAAGAATATCGTTCCATTTTTTAAAATTCTCTTTGATGTCTGTTTTCAGAATATTATAATTTTCACTGTATAGATCTTTTTTTTTTTTTGACTTTGTTTGTTGGATTAATTCTTAAGTATTACATTTTTTGGATGCTATTGTGAAGGTTAGTGTTGTTCTCATTTCTCTCACAGTGAGTTTATTATCAGTGTAGAGGCACGTTACTGATTTTTGTATCCTTCTGTGCTAACAATGAATTTATGTATTAATTCTAGGAGTTTCCTGGTGGAGCTTTTTGGATCTTCCATGTAGAGTATCTTGTCATCTGTAAATAATGATAGTTTAACTTCTTCTTTGCCTATTCTTATTCCTTTCATTTTTTACAACAATGTGAGCTGTTATCTCCATTTTATGGTAAAATTTCTGAAGTCTAGAGATACTAAGTAAGTTGTGTAACTGATTTGGAAATGGTATTGGCTGGGTTAGAATGTGAACTTTTTAAAATTTCAAATCCTATGTTTTTGACATAGTATCACTTTTAATATGTGTGATTTATTTTCCTTGGGACCATGCCAAATGACATGATTATTACTGTATTATCAAAATTAAAACTATAAAAATAGGCTACATTTTTTTTTTTTTTTTTTTTTTTTTTTTTTTTTTTTTTTTTTTTTTTTTGCGGAACTGGGGTTTGAACTCATGACCTTGCACTTGCCACACAGGCACTTGTGCCTCGGAGCTATCTCCCCAGCCCCTAGGCTACATTTTTTGCCCAAGTTCACAAAGCCAAAATTTGTGGAGGTGGATTTTCCTACTGGAACTGTATGCCACAAGAGCTTATACTCTTCTCACTGCATATATTTTCAATTCTTGTTTCTTATTAGTGCATGTTTGTAGTATGTAGTGGTTTCATACCTCATGAGGAGTTGGGTGATGCATATAACATGTGTTAACACTCTTTTCACCCTCCTTCCATTTTCTTTCTCTTTATCTCTTGGTCTCCTTCCCACTTGGAGAAGATCTTCTTGTTTACTCGTATTTTTTTTTTAAATTTTGCTTTGTATTTATATGTTGAGTTTTTCATATAAGAGGAACCATGCAATAGTTAGGCTGTTTGGTCTGATTTATTTCACTTAACATTATGGTCTCAACGTACATCCATTTTCCTACAAATGATTCATGTTTATCTTTATGACAGCATAGTATTTATCCATTTATCTGTTGATGAACATATAGACTGTTTCTAAGACTTAGCTGGAATCTGTGTGCAGAAAAATCTTAAGATTTACAAGGAGAATGAGTTTCTCTTCGCCACATACAGAAACTTCCTCATTAAAATGTGATATAAAATATGAAAATAGATTTAAAAAGAGATATTTTAAATGCCTTGCTAGCCTTATTAGCAATGAAGTGGTGGAGGATGGGATCTGTTACATTTTGAGACCAATATCAAGAAGGAGAGCTCTGAGTTCCAACAAATCATTTGAAGGTATCATGGTTAAAGGGCATTCTTTAGGCTTAACAGAGAAAGCATTAACCCAGTTTTTCTTGAATGATGACCTTGACTCATTGAGGAACACACACACACACACACACACACACACACACACACACACACCACGATGTATTTCCACCACTGGTGTGAATTAAGAAGTGAACAAATCGCAGCTATGATCAGTGTTCGAGCTAGCGCTTTCTATCATTGTTTGTACTCTTTTAACATGCATTAGACAGGGTCATGGCACTTGGCAACCACATTACCAAGCACAGCAGCTACGGCTCAGTAGTAAATTGCCTCCTTGACTGATGCTTACTCACTAATGACCTCTGATTCACCATCACCTTGGTAACAGTATAAAAATAGGTTTGTGCTCCCTAGACTTAGACCTTTAAATTCACTAAAACTAATTTTAAGTAGGATCAGATATACTATTACAAGCCTGAATTTCTGATAGGGGCTGTGTTAGGATTATCAAAGTATTATACCAAAATGTTAAAATACTACATTTAAAAACATATTAATGTAATGGAGCTGATACTGAGTTCAGGAGAGGCTAACCAGATTGTCTGGTACCTACTTTTTAAGGTTCTGTATACTTCACAAAGGAAAAATAGTATTACCTTTTAATTTATCAATTAAGTACATATAGAGCATGTGTGAAAGTGTTTGCTCAGATACTACCTTATCTGCTTTGTATGTGTTTATGTTTATTTATTTATTTTAGATTGTTGAATTGGTTTAAAGTAAATTGATATTACTAACATAAAAATGCAAACAATAACAAATGCTGGTAAGGCTGTGGGGAAAAGGAACTCTTCTATGTTTTTGGTGGGAATGTAAACTAAAATAACTACTAGAGAGAAAAGTGTGGTGATTCCTCAAAACACTGAAAGTAGAATTCCACTTAATGCAGCCATTCCCCTCTAGATAGCTTCCCTAAAGAGAATACATCACATTATAGCAATATGCACATACTCCTGTTCCTAGCAGTACAGTTCACAGTAACTAAATCTTGGAAACACTTTGAAAACGAAATGTGAAGTAAAGCAGACACATAAGCTTAAATGTTGCATGGTCTCTCCTCTATTAGAAACTCAAAGAATAAATGACTTACAGAACAAAATAAAAGATAGATAGTAGGAAACAGGGAGATAGATCTTTTGCAAATGGGAAAGAGATCAAGAGATGGAGAGACAGAACAAAGGAAAGGAACATAAAGAGAATAATAAGTGATGTGTACATGTACTAGCTTGCCACAATGATCGTATTCAGTATCCATTACCCATGTGTATTTGTAAGAAAAGATTTCTCTGTACATAGTATAAATCCTGTTGGATATTACTATACAGTATGAGGCAGCTGTGATAAAACAACCAGTGCCTATTTATTACTTTTAAACCTTTTTATGTAAGGTAAATATTTCTTTATATACCTTCTCACTCTTCTTAAACTTGAATAGAGGTTTGTTGAGTTTGTTTTCTGTGTTCATTCTTTTAATAATTATTTAGTATATATATATATATATATATATATATATATATATATATTTGATACAAAGTCTCACTATACATCTTAGACTCATAGTGATCTTCCTGTTCTCAGTCTCTCCAGAGCTGGGATCATAGGTCTGCACCACCATGCCTAGTCTCCATGGCTGGCTCAGCCCGCCCAGGGGCAGGAATGGGGACAATGTGGCATGTGGTGTTGGGGATCGAATCCCAGTCCCTGCACTTGCCTGAGCAGGCACTTAGTCCTCTGAGCTGTCTCGCTGGCCCTTACTTAGATTTTAATTGCATCTCATGAGCCTCACTTTTCTACCCTGTGTCTTTAAAATCTGTCCTTTAATTTGTACCCCATCCCCTCACAGGTGTCAGTTCATGTTTCATGAGTGGTTTATAATAATCAGATAATGCCTTTATTAACAGAATAATTGAACTAAGATAAAATATTTTAAGTGTAGAAAAAGGGTATTCTTTTTTTTTTTTTTTTTTTTTGCTTTAAGTATAGGGCATGATTGAGAGCATATTGTCTTAGTTACTTTTTAATTATTGCTGGGACAAATACCCAACACCCAAAATGAAGGAAAGGCTTATTTAGCTCATAGTTACTGGAACTTTCAGTCCATACTTGGCTGGCTCCAAGGCAGAGAGGCACATGGCAGAGAGCAGCAGTTCATGGGGGCGGAACAGCAACACTGGTGACAGAGACAACCAACCAATCAAGGCAACAGAGCAACAGCTTCAGTCTGTCTCTCTGTCCTCTTTTATATTACATTCAGGCTCTCCACCTCAGCCTGTCCGCCTTAGGCTACACCCATAATCCCAGAAGTACTTAAAACACATAGTCCCAGGGACCATGGATCAAGTCTCAAACTCTAGATCAGTACTAAATCACATAATCCGAGTGACTCATGAGTCAAGTCTTAATCTATAGAAGTCCCCACCCCATGACTGCATGAGGCTTTGGGGGGACAACTAGACAAACCATAACACATATTTAAATGTAATGACTGTAAGATATATTGCCTTTCATTCTTCACAAGATACCCTCCCCGCTCCCCCAGTCACACCCCATTTTTCTAGCCACTTTCTGAAACAGTTCCTGAAGTCTTTCATGTCTTTGCTTACGTTGCCATGGCTACCTTGCTATCAGGAATGAATTCAAAACCTTGATTTTTCACGATCATCTTGACTTTGAGGAAGACAGAGTCATGTCATGGCAGAGTTGGTGAATAAGGTGGGTGAGGACACAGGACACTTTTACAAGCCTGCCTCACTATTGATGGCATTCAGCAGCCATGTTCATTGTGTTTTTGATTACACCTCCTGAGAACATGTAGGAAAGAGGGCCCTAAAGCTGCTGCCGAAAGTGGAGAGAATGGTGGGATGAGTGTGTTTGAAGCGAGGCGGAGGGTTTTGATGGAGCTTAATGATAGAGTGTCTTTTACTGTGATACAGCTTTAGAATTTAACAATTTACTGTAGAGTTTGATCACAAATTGTACATTGCTGATACCTGCAAGTATCTGTTGGTTTCTTGGTCATCCCTTGGAGAAAATGTTAATAGGATTCAGAAAGTAAAGGTGAGATGATAGCTGAGATCAGGTGGTGGACCAAGCCTGATAAACAAAGGTCCCCTCAGCAATAGCAGGGGACTTTATTTATACCTTTGCAAAGTTATGACACAATTTTGCCTAGTGACTAATAGCCAAAAAAGTCCAGCCAGAATGTTTTTCTCAAGACTGAGGTAGCTTGACTGTTCTAAGTAATGAAGCCTCATCCTGCTTCCCCACTTATGATAAATTATCAGCTTCAGCGGTTCCCAACAGATACCCCACTTTTTGGTGCTAATTCTAGCTGTCATAGAACATGAGGCTTTAGCTGAATGATAAGAACTGAAGTACGGAAGGATTTTACTAGCTGCAGTTTATGCTGATTACTCATTATAGCTCTGACTAGCATTTCCTTACTAGAAACAACGATGATAGTTTCTATATGATTATTTACCATCTATATTTCCTCTTCATTAAAGTATTCCTACTTTTGGTCATTTTCTAATTGAGTTTTTTCCTCATTATTGAGTTTAGAAAATTTCTTTATTACATGTAGTCTTGGAGCAAGTTCTTGTTGTGCATATTACTTACAAATATTTTCTACTAACTTGTTTTTTCTCTCTTTGTTTTTTCTTTTTGAGATGGGAGTCTCACTAGGCTGTTGAGATTGGCTTGCTGCAGCCTCCCAAATAGCTGAGATCATAGGCATGCACCAGTACATCCAGCATATATTTTAAACTTCTCTATAGGTTCTCTCACAGAAGAAAACTTTAATTCTGTAAAGCCCAATGTGTGGACTTTTTTTTATGGATAATGGTTTTGATGTCAGGGTAACAGTAGTTGCCTAACCCTAATTGCTGAAAGTTTTCATTTTTTCTTACTTTTCAGCATGTTCTCTTCTTTCTTAATGAGTATGTGTTTGTGGTACTTAGTGACTAGATTCCTTGTGGAGCTGTGCGTGGACATGGCACGTCATGATCTTTTCTCATCCCCTTTGCCCACATCCCTCCCTTCTGCCTTCGGCTCTTGTTCTATCCCCTTCATGACTGCAGAAGCTCAATTTTCATTTTTTTCAGCTTTCTTTTTCTAAATCTCTTTTCCTTCAATTTCTTCTTCCTCTTCTCATTTGAAAGTGATCTCCCTAAGTCCTATTATTGCTTTTCTTTTGCTTTTATTTGGTTTCTCATATAAAAGAAACCATGCAATATTCAAAGTTGTGTGTCTGGTTTATTTCAGTTAGCACTATGGTCTCAATCTACCTATTAGTACCCCAAGGTTATCCTTGTTATAGCAAAGTAATAATCCATTGTGTATAAATACCACATTTTCTTCTTCTATTCTGTTGTTGATGGGCGTGTGTGCTCTTTCCAGAATTTATCTATTGTGAGTTGTGCTGCTGTAATCATAGCTGCATATGCATCACTGCAACATGCTTTAACTTCTTAGGGGATATACCAGAGAAGGAGTGGCTGAGGAAAATGGAATTTCTACGTTTAGTTTTCTGAGAAATCTCCCTATTGATCTCCATAGTTGTTATACTAGGTCACATTTGTTATTTGGTTTCTTTTTTTAAAAAATTTTATTTATTATTTTTATTCTTGTTTCAGAACCTTTGTTTGTTTATTCACTCATTTTCATGGCTGGCTCAGCCCACCCCGAGGGCAGGGCTGGCGCAGCATGTGGTGCCAGGGATCAAACTGCAGTCCCTGAAGCTGCCCTAGCTTTCCCAAGCAGGCGCTTTAGACCACTGAGCCATCCCGCCGGGCCCCTGTTATTTGGTTTCTTGATGATGGCCATTCTTTCTGGTCTAAGATAATGTCTCAGTATTGTTTTAACTTGAATTTTCTTGTGGCAAGAGATACTGAATGTATTTTCATGTATTTATTGACCGTCTGTACGTCTACTTCTGAGATATTTCTGTTCATTCAGTTGCTTATCTTTTGACTGAGTCTTTTATTTGGTGTTTAATTTTTTTGAGTTCTTTATATAGAGAGATAAGTCCTAATCAGAGGAATAGCTGGCAGAAATTTTTTTCCTATTCTGTAATGCTACCTTTTTTCTTCTAAAAAATTTATATTACATTTTAGATTTATTAAATTTGAATGTGTGTGCATATGCCTGTGTGTGTGTGTGTGAGTGTGTGTGTGTGTGTGTGTGTGTGTATACGTGTGGTGCTGGGGAATCAAACCCAGAGCCTTCTCATTGAGCTAAATCCCCAGCTCTTTTATTTTGAGGCAGTTTTGTTAAATTGCCTATGCGAGGCTGAACTTGTGATCCTGGTACCTTAACCTCCCATAGTGCTGGGATTGTAGTTATGCACTGCCAAAATTGAATTAGGTGTTTATAAGGTGTGATATGTAGGTCAAGATTTTAAAAAAATTGTCCTATGTTTTACTTTTCTTTTTTTTCTTCCTTTGACGTTTCATTTCTTGTTCTTTTATAGATTACTTGAATATATTTTGGTGTTCTATTGGTAGAATTTTTTATTATTTTAAAATTTTTTTATTTTATGTATTTAGGACAGGCTCTACATGGTCTCACTATATAGATCTGACTCATAGTGATCCTCCTGTTTTGAGCCTCCCAAGCGCTGGGATTCTAGGCATGCAACACCATGCCTAGCCTTATTTGCTCTCTCAGCTTTGAGCGGATCTCTTTTTATTGTTTTTTAGAGGTCTTTGTAGGAATGTGTATAACTTAACAAAGTCATTTTCTTCCCTCCCTCCCTCCCTCCCTCCCTCCCTCTTTTCTTCCTTCCTTCCTTTCTTTCTTTCTTTCTTTCTTTCTTTCTTTCTTTCTTGTATTTTAGGGAAAGGTCTACAGGATGTTTAAGGTCTCACTACTAGATCAGACTCACAGTGATCTGCCTGAATACAGCCTCCTGAGAGCTGGGATTACAGGAATGTGCCACCATGCCTAGTCTCAATTGTCATCTCAGCACGCCCCAGGGGGCTACAGATCTGGGCATAGAAGAAACTCCTGACTCCTGTGCCTGCTTGCAGGCACCAAAGTAATTTTCTACTTTCTATTTTTTTTCACCTTAGGTAGAATGTAACAACTTTACAATCTTTTATGTTTCTTTGCTTTTCCTCTTTAGGACTTAGTTATCTTAAATTCCTTTACATACTTTGAAGAATGTATCAGTGCTACTAGTTTTTGCTTTCAGCTATCAGCTGCAGGTTAGCCAGCTGAGGGAAGAGTGCTGTGTCGTACTTGGACGTGTGATCACTCTTTGTAGTGTTCCTTACTCTTAATGTTGTGTGTTTCTTTCTGTTATTTTGTACTGTACAACTTTATCCATTAAAAATTTAAACAAAGAAAATAAAAAGAGAACTCAAGCCATTTTTTATAGCAAGTTTGTTGTGCCCTTCATTTTAAGTTTTCTTTCATGGAGAATGATTTGTATTTCACCTTCACTCTTTTGTTTGATTTTTGAGACAGGATCTTGGTATGTATCCCTGGCTGACCTAGAAGTTGGAGCTATCTTGTCTCAGCCTCCTATGAGCTCAATTCTGGGATTACAGGTGTGTGTAACCACATCCAGCTCTTATCAATGCTTGAGGGATACTTTTGGTAGATAAAAAGTTTCTGGTTGAATGCCTTTTAGGCTTTAAAGACAGAACTTTAAATTTGTCTTAGTTTATTTCTAGCCTCCGTGGTTTCTGATGAGAAATTCACTCTTTTTTAGCCATTTCTGTCCTCATCTAACCAATTTAAATCCTGTGTAGCCATTCCCTGTGGTTGCTTTAAATATTTTCTGTCTTTTGTTTTTATCGTGGTTGTATCTTTCAGTTCTAACATTTCCATTTGTTTGTTATGTCTCATGTCTTTGCTGAGACTTTAGTGTTTTCATTTATTCAAAGAGTTTAATTGCTTCATGCAGCTTTTTGTTGCAGCCCTTTAAAATACTCGGAACTTACTGAATTACAGATCTAAGTATTAAAACAAATACACTACATCTACTGGAGGAGAAAGTAGGTAGAAATCCTGAAGACAGGTGTAGGCAGAGGGCTTGTGAGCAAAAAACTCAACTGTAGGGAAATACTTCAAAGACTCAATAGCTGGAATCTCATCTTATTGCACATGAAAAAATAATCAACAGCAGAGTGATAAACCCACAAATTGGGAAAAAATATTATCGAACTGTCCCTTGGACAAAGGGCATCTGTCTGTCTGTCTATCTATCATTGATCTATCTATCTGTCTGTATCTATTTTTGATATATTTAGGAAAGGGTTTACAAAGTCTACAGGATCTCACTATGTAGATTATACTTGTAGTGCTTCTCCTGTTTTCAGTCTCCCAAGTGCTGGAATTACAGGCTTGCACCATCATGCCCAGTCCGATCACGTCTCTGCGTGCCCTGAGGGTGGGCCCAGCATGGCAAGCCAGGGATCGAACCCTCAGCCCCTGCGTGTGCCTAAGTAGGCACTTTAGTTCACTGAGCTATCTGGCCAGCCCCAGGACTTTTATGTAGAATGTATAAAGTATTTTTAAAAATTAGGCCCCGAAATTCAAAGACCCAATCTAAAAATGGGCATCTGAGATGAATATACACTTTGTAGATGAAGAAATACAAATGGCAAATAAATATATGAAGAAATGTTCAGCAGTATTAGTTGTTTAAGAAATGCAAATGAGATTCCATCTCACTCTAGAAAGAATGGCTATTGTCAAGCAATCTACAAATAACAATATTGGAGGGGCTGTGGGAAAAAGGAATCCATTGTTGGTAGGAGTGTAGACTGGTAAAACCACTGTGAAAATCAGTGTGGAGATTCTTTAAAAACATAGGCTTCAAGTTAGCATTTGACCCATCTATTCTCCTTTGCCTGTTTTCTCAGCAGAAATGAGAAACGTCAGAACCCAGCGTTGTACGCGCACCTATGTTTGTAGCAGCACAGTTTGTCATGGCTAAATCTTGGCAACAACTCCGATGTCCATCAGCTGACAAATGGATAAAAAGGATGTGGCATTTCAGGTGCAAAGAAAGATAAACTTGAAGCTTTTGTAGGTAAATGTCAGTTAGAGACCATTATGGCTGGCTCAGCCTGCCTTGGGTGGGGGGGGGCTGGCACAGCATGTGGTGCTGGGGATCGAACCATGGTCCCTCCCCAAGCTTCTAAGCTCGCTTTAGGCCACTGAGCCATCTCACCAGCCCAAATGTCACTTTTTTTTTTTTTTTTTTGTGGAACCAGGGATTGAACTCAGGTCTTCGCATTTGCCAGGCAAGTGCTTATTCTACTGAGCTGTCTCCCCAGCCCCTAATAATTCACATATTAATAAGTGAAATAAATCAGAAACACTTGGGTAAACATCAAATTGTCTTCCTAGTGTAAGAAGCTGAAAGGGTAAATAAGATCCAAAAGGCGCAATAGATAGAGTGAAAGGGAACAAAACTTTTCAAAAGGAAAGGACTGAGAGGGAGGAAAAGAGAAAAGAAACGGAAAGATACACACACACACAAGATAGCTGAGATAATTGTAGTACTAATTTCTGTTTAGGTCATAGAAAGGAACAGTTAAGTGTTCATATTATTAAATTATTATGCTAAATTTTGTATGCCTGTACGTTGGCAATCTGGGCAACTACTTTGAAGATAACATTATCCAGTATAATAACCATTATTAATTTCCTATCATTTTGCTTGGAAATGCTGTATCTTTTTGCTTGTTTTTTTGTCTCTTTAAAATAATTTTTTTTGTCTTTGTGAGATAGGGTTTTTCTATGCAGTTCAGGCTGGCCTTGAGATCAATTTTGTAGCCCAGGCTGGTCTTGAACTCACACCAATGCTTCTGCCTCCTGCCTCAGCCTCCCAAGTGCTGGGATTATAGACTTGCACCACCATGCCTGGCACCTATACTTGGAATTTGTTAACATGGATGCCATCTCAGTGCTGGCATCAGTTGATGGTCAGTTTTTCTTTTTCTTTTTTCTTTTTTTTTTTTTTTACAGGACGAGAGTTTGAACTCACAACCTTGCCCTCATCAGGCAAGCACTTGCGCCGTGGAGCTATCTCCCTGGCCCCGATGCTCAGTTTTTAATTTGTTCTTTTTTTTTTTTTTTTTTTTGTGGTATTGGGGATTTAACTCAGGACCTCATGCTTGCCAGACAAGTGCTTATTCTACAGTGCTTATTCTACTGAACCATCTCTCCAGCCCTCCAATTTTTCATTTGAAGTGGAACTTTCATTAAGTAGTTTTTTTTTGTGTGTGCATTTTTAAATGAAGCACTCCTTCTTGTTTTATATTGTAGCATGTTTAGCCTGCTTAGAATGAATGTGCATATCTTGGCCCACATTTGTGCGCTGTGGTTTAGGTATCACTTAGATTTCTAAGGCCTTGCCACTGTCATGCTGTGTCTCATTTCTTGGCACTCAGGGGCTCATCTGAACTGCAGTAGTTGCGCGCTCAGTTCATTCTCAGCACTTTTCGTATTCCATTTGGTTAGCTTTGCACTGACTGCTCAGAGACCTGTGCAGGACTTCATGCACACCATTCTCCAGTGGGAATGAATGGCATTCTGCCTCCTCATTGCACTAGGGGTGGATGGAAAAGGGGCCAAGCCAGGCTCTGCTCAGAGCCTGCCTCTGGGAGGGGCCGGGACTGTTACCCTGGGCACAGGCAGGGCTCCTCTCAGAAGCCCATACCTAGGGAGGGACAGTTCTTCCCATGGCTGGAAGGAGTTCTGCTCAGTCTGTGCAGATGAAGGGTTCTCCCTTTTCTGTGCTTTAGTCTTGGAGTAAGACAGAGTAGAAATAATGAAGTTCTACTTGGCTGTTTTGTTAGCAATAGCAGGCCTTGCTTGGGACATTTTTCCTCCCCTCCCCTCCCCTCC
>PVJA010019573.1:0-38214 GCA_004027025.1 Myocastor coypus | reverse complement strand
CCTTATATTACATTCAGGCTCTCTGCCTTAGCTCCCACCCTAGGCTACACCCATAATCCCAGAAGTACTTCCACCCATAATCCCATCAGTACTAAAACCCATAATCCCAGGGATCATGGATCAAGTCTCAAACTCTAGAAGTCCCCGCCCAATGACTCCATGAGGCTTTGGGGGGACAACTAGACATAAACCATAACAGCAACACAGAAGGGAATTTTACTATGTCAAAGAACCACTTGAACTTTAATGTTGAGTTCAGGTTCTTGGTCCTGAACAGACCCATTTATATTCCTTGAGAAACCAAAGTGGCAGTTATGAGAAGGCTAACCAGTAATGACAGTTACCAGAATATACTCAGATGTAATTTGTGTATAAATACTAATCTGATATTGTTAAAACTTGTCTTTTTTTACATAAAATACTTTTACCACAAAATTATACCCATAGGTGGAGTAAACTTTCACTCACTGTACTGTCATGATTCCTTTGCAGGTTGCTCATTTAGAAGAAAGCAACACTAATGATCTATATATGACTTCCTGAATTTGTTTTTTCACAGAAAGCCTTAGCATAAGTTCAGTAATTGTAATGAATCTATCAAGATAATGTGATTACACTTGATTCTGTAAGGTGAACATCACTGAGCTCCTATTTTGATGGCAGTTTTTCAATAAAGTTTTGATTATGGACCAAAAAAAAAGAACTGCTTGAGAAATTATTTACAATAAAACACTTCTTCACATTAAAAAAAAAAGAATAAAAATTTTGGTTTCAAATAATTTAGATTTCAAATAATTTAGAAATAGTTCCTGCCTAAAATAAGAACATATGGTGTTCTTCACATGACCCTTTCTGCAGTAATCCTAAGGGAACTGAGCCATTAATAGTATGGTGTCAAAGTGACTTCACATCACAAATTTAAAATGGACTGAGCAATTACTGGATTATAGTGCTGCTCTATTTTAGAAGTAACAAACAGCCTGATGCCTAGTAACAATACTGGCCCTTATCAAATGGGAGAAAACAGCATAACAGGAAATGTATTTAGTACTCTGAATGGTTAGGCTAGGATTCAACACATTAAAGTGTGTAACATACCAACTTTACTCAGTCAATGCTTAGGATTCTGCCATAATGGCCAAATAGCTCCTAAAACAACCCTCCTCCAGAAAATATAACCCTTAAAACAGGACTTTTTTAAAAAATCAATTTCCTAAATAAAGCCAGCTGTGACGTTACATACCTGCCATCCCAGCACCTGGGAGACTGAGGTAAGAGGATCACTGATCAGCCTAGGCTACAAAATGAGCTCAAGGCCAGCCTGAACTGCATAGCAAGACTCTGTCTTTAAAAGAAAGAAAGAAAGAAAGAAAGAAAGAAAGAAAGAAAGAAAGAAAGAAAGAAAGAAAGAAAGAAAGAAAGAAAGAAAGAAAGAAAAGAAAGAAGGAAAGAAAGAAAGAAGGAAAGAAAGAAAGAAAGAAAGAAAGAAAGAAAGAAAGAAAGAAAGAAAGAAAGAAAGATCCTCAACAACTTAAAAAGCAACCAAGTGCAAGCAAAAGTAAGAAGGAAAGAGTGATGAGGGCAAACCACAATCAGTGGCCCATACAGCTTAACTCAAAGAACTCAAGTGTTCCGGGACCAAAACCCAAAAAAATAAAATATGGGGTAACCACAACAGCTAGAAGGAGAAAAGGGGAAATTCTGGAAAACAGTACATCAGAGCAGGTATAACTTATAATCCAATGTTTGGCTACAGTGAACTATGCATGAATAGAAATACTACAGGCAAAAATGCCAAGAGTAAAAGATTTGAACAAATATATCACATGCTGTTCACTATAGGGAAAACAAAATAAGGAAGTCTGACCCCAAATGAGGTAAATGGTCACTTAACCTGTTGCAGTGGCATATGCCTGTAATACTAGCACTCTGGGAGACAGGCATGCAGCTCGGTATGAAGGTACTGGCTTCAATCCTTAGTACCACCATCAAAAAAAAAAAGTGTGATGGAACATGCAATGAATAACGAAGTCTTAGCAATGAGAAAAGCTATTAAAAAATGAACAGGGAAGTTTGAAAACTGTAATTTCTAAAATAAAATCTTTGGGAACCGAGGAGATAGCTCCATAGCATAAGTGCCTGACTAGCAAGTGCAAGGTCATGAGTTTGAACTCTGGTTCCACAAAAAAAAAAAAAAAAAAACTAAGATAAGATAAAATCTTTAAGGGTCAACCAGACAGCTCAGTGAATTAAAAGCACCTGCTTAGGCAGACACGGGGACCAGGGTTTGATCCCTAGTGTGCCTTGCTGGTCCTGTTACCAGGCATGCTGAGACAGCAATCGAGACTGATGGCATGGTGGCATACACCTGTAATCCCAGTACTTGGGAGGCTGAAAACAGGAGGATCACTATGAGTCCAATTGATATAGTGAGGCCCTATAGACCCTGTCCTAAGTACATAAAACAAATTAAAATAAAATCTTTATCAACTTTGCTTAAAAATAATTACAGTTTGGGAGTACATTGAGCTCCATAGACACAGCGCCGGGGCAAGTGAGAGCCGGACGGGCACCGGGGGATTCTGTACCTCGCTGAGGCACATAAACATGGGCAAAGGAGATCCTAAGAAGCCGAGAGGCAAGATGTCATCCTATGCATTCTTTGTGCAAACTTGCCAAGAGGAGCACAAGAAGAAGCACCCAGATGCTTCCGTTAACTTCTCAGAGTTTTCTAAGAAGTGCTCAGAGAGGTGGGACACCATGTCTGCTAAAGAAAAAGGAAAATTTGAAGATATGGCAAAGGCGGACAAGGCTCGTTATGAAAGAGAAATGAAAACTTGTATTCCCCCTAAAGGAGAAAAAAAAAGTTCAAGGATCCCAATGCGCCTGAGGCCTCCTTCAGCCTTCTTCTTGTTTTGTTCTGAGTATCGCCCAAAAATCAAAGGAGAACATCCTGGACTCTCCATTGGTGATGCTGCAAAGAAACTTGGAGAAATGTGGAATAATACTGCAGCAGATGACAAGCAGC
Organism: Myocastor coypus; assembly: GCA_004027025.1. Taxonomy (NCBI): domain Eukaryota; kingdom Metazoa; phylum Chordata; class Mammalia; order Rodentia; family Myocastoridae; genus Myocastor; species Myocastor coypus. Next base: position 35,186 of record PVJA010019573.1, on the reverse strand, counting down.
CATGTGAGAATTAGGCTGCTAAGCTGAAGGAAAAGTATGAGAAGGACCTCGCTGCTCACCGGGCTAAAGGAAAACCTGAAGGAACCAAAAAGGGAGCCGTCAAGGCTGAAAAAAGCAAGAAAAAGAAGGAGGAGGAGGAGGAGGAGGAGGAGGAAGATGAAGATGAAGAGGAGGAAGAAGAAGATGAGGAGGATGAGGAGGATGAAGAAGAGGATAATGATGAATAAGTTCTAGCGCAGTTTTTTTTTAACCCCCCTGTACACAACTCACTACTTTTGAAGGAAAAAAAAATTGAAATGTAAGGCTGTGTAAGATTTGTTTTTAAACTGTACAGTGTCTTTTTTTTGTATAGTTAACACTACCGAATGTGTCTTTAGATAGCCCTGTCCTGGTGGTATTTTCAATAGCCACTAACCTTGCCTGATACAGTATGGGGGTTGTAAATTGGCATGGAAATTTAAAGCAGGTTCTTGTTGGTGCACAGCACAAATTAGTTATATATGGGGACGGTAGTTTTTCATCTTCAGTTGTCTCTGATGCAGCTTATACGAAATAATTGTTGTTCTGTTACCTGAATACCACTCTGTAATTGCAAAAAGTTCCAACTGTTTTGTTGACATTCTGAATACTTCTAAGTAAATACAATTTTTTTTATTAGTATTGTTGTCCTTTTCATAGGTCTGAAACTTCTTGAAAGGAAGCTAGTCTTTTGCTTTTGCCCATTTCGACTCACATGAATTATTAGTGTTTATCTTTTCATATAGTTGATGCCAAACTTCTGTCTACACACCCTGCATATCGCGATGGGGGTAATAAAAGTCAAATTGAGAACATTTTCATCATAAAACTCCAAAATCTCAGTTATTGATAAGTTTCACATAGCCCTTTATAGAGTAATTCTGTTGATAGATAGCATGAGGTTATTAGAATGAAGCAATCTGAAAGTCTGTCCTTGAAGGACTGATAGAAAAAATACATTCTGATCTTTACATAAGGACTCCTAACTAACTCCCATTACCATGTAATGGCAGTTATATTGTGCAGTTCCCACATTAAAGGAGGCATAAGAATGTATCCCCAAAAGCATGAGCTTAAAATACAAGACTCCAATTTTTGGTTAGCATTCACAGTGGAGGCAGTGAACACACTGGCTTTATATGCCATTACCCATCTATGTAAATATGGACTGCTCCAGAAACTTGACTCGTAAAAATTTTAAAGTTAGGCCACAAAGTAGAAAATGATAGTCACCCACTTAGAAAAAAAGTTGCACATCTTAAGTATGAATTTGAGTTTTTCTTTACAAAACTTAATGGAGTCATGTTTGTCTGATTAGCAGCTTAAGGAAAAAATTGGCAATTCTGTGGGCTTTGAGATTATCACTCTTAAAGTACCAGTGTTTTAAAATAGGGTTCTTGTGATTTTACACGCTTTTGTGATGGAGTGCTGTTTTGTTATATAATTTTAACTTGGATTCTTTCCATTTGCATTTGTTTCCATTTCCATTTGCAATATATATATATTGCCAAGGAGAAAAGGAGGTAAGTTTACGCATAGGTAGCAAAGAGAATGAACTGGTTTACAAGATTATATCAAAAACCATGAATGGGATGTATCTATGTGGAAGAGTATGTGCTCGGCATGTGCAAGACCACAGCTTCAATCCCCAGAACCACATGGTTAAGAAAAATTATGAGGAATGGATAAAAGCAGCTTTGGATGTGAGTTTCTTATCTGAAATGGAAATAAAAGCTACACTAGTATGACTTTTATTTGCAGCCCCTTTAAGATGCCAAAACATCCAGGTTATTATATTAACCAATGTGTAGCCCTTGGAGTGCAAGACTAATTTTAATTTTGTCAAGGAACGTAAGTCTATCAGACCCAAATTTATTCTCTATTTTTTTTTTTTTTTTTTTTTTTTGCTTTAAATAGTTTATTTAGCTGAAATGGACTTACATTTGTTTCTGAAGTGACTTCCATTTATTTTGATACATCTTTTCCCCATGGTGATTTACAGGATCTTTAAGCCAATATAAATATTTTATAAATATCTGAATATTTGAGTGTACACCTGCACAAAACCTCAGCAATATCTTTCAGCAAGAAAAACACTAAAGAGTAAAGACCAGACACCATTACTAGCTACAGTGAAAATCTGCTGAAAATATTTCTGAGTTAAGAAGGCACCACATACCTGTTCAACTCAGAAAACCACCCTTACTACACAGATTTTATTTTTACATAGAACCTAGAACACTTAAGATGCCAATTAAGTGCTAAAGGGCAGAGTAACATCTCCAGTTTATGCCATGAATTCATAGGGAATAGGTTTCAACAACTCAGGTTTCTTCTCATTGGTCCTCACGAAGTGTGATTCTCTAGGAGGGGCAGGCTGGAGTTTCAGTTGAACCCAGATACCTTTCCCTTTCTGATCATTTTCTTAGACACATTTCAGGAAGCTATCAGGACTTTTTTTGAGTGTTTAATATGCTCAGTATACATTAATTCTCTTGGCTAGTATCTTGCCTTTAACTTGCTTATTTACAACAATGCAAACAGCATCCTGGGTAAAGTTATAGACTCTTCCCATTTTGCTATGGTAATATTTATGAGGCATTCCTTTTTGTACAGTGCCCATTCCCTTAATGTTTATAATATCACCCTTTTGGTAGATTTATATGTATGTGGCCAAAGGAACAACCCCATGTTTTCTAAAAGGCCTGGAGAACGTACACCAGGTTTTCCTTCTCTTGCCCTTTGTGTTAGTCATTTTGGCAAATTACTAGAAGACAGCAGTTCCTGCCAAAAGGGATAGAGTATTTCTATTGGTGAACTATTATTATTTTGAGTTTTATTAAACAATGGGTACTTAACAGAAAAAATGTCACAAAAATAATTTTTAATAGTCAGTGTTTATAAAAAGCATCCAGGCCAGCCAAACAGCTCAGTAGCCTAAAGCGCCTGCAAACATGTGCAGGAGTTAGGGGTTTGATCCCTGGTGCACTGAGACAGCAACTGAGACTAGGCGTTGTGGTGCACACATCTAATCCAGCTCTTGGGAGACTGTAAACAGGCCGATCATTAGAGTCCAATCTAGTAGTGAGACCCTGAACACCCTGCAGACCCTTCCCTATAATACAAAAGAAAAAAAAAAAAAAAGCAACCAAATTTTCAACATCAACTGGCTCTTAGTATCTAAAACAGAACATTATGGGGCCCGGCGGGATGGCTCAGTGGTCTAAAGCGCCTGCTTGGGGAAGCTTGGGCAGCTGCAGGGACCAGGGTTCGATCCCCGGCACCACATGCTGCGCTAGCCCTGCCCTTGGGGCAGGCTAAGCCGGCCATGAAAATGAGTGAATAAACAAAAAACAAGGGTTCTGAAATAAGAAAAAATAAAAAAAAAATAAATAAATAAAATAAAACAGATCATTAGAAACAAAATTTCAAGCCAGGGACACAGGCCTGTAACCCCAGCACTTGGGAGGCTGAGGCAGGAGGATCAATGTGAGTTTGAGACTAGCCTGCGCTACAAAAGTGAGCCCAAGGCCAGCCTGAAATGCAGTCAGACCCTGTCTCAAAAAGACAAAAAAAGAAACAAAATTTCACATGAACTACAATGAAAATACCAAGCATTCCACAAAAAAAATAATCTCTACTTGACTTATCACACCTAAGACAGGCTGCACACATGACAACAGCACATTACACACATGCACACACACACGCACACACACACATACACTCCACTTACACTGACAGCACATGTCTTCTACTTTGTACGACATACTTGACATCTCAAAGGTCTTGTTTTGTCAGGAGGTTCTTATTATATTATACAGCATGTAGTTAACAGAAACATACAATTTCAATAAAAGATTATTAATTTGTATTGTGTTTAAGAACAGACATCAATATTTTCACATCAGCTGTTTACTTGCTTGCAAATCTAAAGACAATATAAATAATAAATTTCTAAACTTCCGCAAAATACCAATAGAATTCTACCACAATTTTGTATCAACCGTCACCCTCAAGGAAGTCTTTACACACAACAACTGCATATTCCATCCATATATCTCACACTGAGAACACAAGTGCTTAGCTTTCTTTTCCTAGGCAGTCTAGACATCACTGTTTCTGTTTTGTCAGGAGCTTGCTACTATAATGTACAACATGTACTTAGCAGCAAAATAAGATGTCAATAAAATATCAAATAATGTTCTTAGACTAGACATTGACATTTCTGTATCAGCTATTTGCATACAGAAACTGAAAGATACAAAAATAACACCTATGCAAAATACAGTGTAAACACAAAACTCTACCACAAAAATCACTTTGCTTCAACTGTGATACATACCCAAGGCAATCTTGACAAATGACAACTGACACATTCCATATATAAATATCGCTTGCACTATTTGTAAGTCTTGCTTTCTTATAGGACTCAGTTGTCATCTTTTTTAACTATTGTCAGCGTAGGTATTTGTGATGTTGCACTTGCCTATTCACCTATCAGGTCACTATTTTTTATGTAGTTCCCTAATCAGACACATTTTGTTTTTCCTCTGCTGTAAATGACCTCTTATGAGCTCCAGTCCCAATTATCTAAGAAAATTTCTGTGAACTGGGCACAATAGTGCATGACTATAATCCCAACATTCAGGAGACCAAAGCAGGCAGATTGCTGCATTTCTGAGACCAGCCTGCGCTACAAAGTGAGCTTAAGGCCAGCCTGAACTGTATAATGAGAAACTATCTCAAAATAAATAAATAAATAAATACATAAATAAATAAATAAATATTAAAATTCTGTGATGTTATGGTTTATGTCTAGTTGTCCCCCCAAAGCCTCATGGAGTCATTGGGCAGGGACTTCTAGAGTTTGAGACTTGATCCATGATCCCTGGGATTATAGGTTTTAATACTGATGGGATTATGGGTGGAAGTACTTTTGGGATTATGGGTGTAGCTTAGGGTGGGAGCTAAGGCGGAGAGCCTGAATGTAATATAAAGAGAGACAGAGAGACAGACTAGAGCTCGAGCTGGTGCTGCTGCTCTGCTGCCCTGTTTGGTTGGCTGCCTCTGCCACCATTTTGCTGCTGTTCTGCCGCCATGAACTGGATTCTCTCTGCCGTGCTCCACTCAGCCTTGGGCCAACTGAATATGGACTGAAACCTCCACAAACTGTGAGCTAAATAAACCTTTCCTTCCTTCATCTTGAGTGTTGGGTATTTGTCCCGGCAACGAGCAAAAAAGTAACTAATACATGTGATATTGTACGCTTATTTATTTTTCTTGTAAACTACCAAACTACTATGCTTCATGTATAACAATAAAGTAAAACGCAACCATAGGCAAATGCTTTATGTAACATCATAGTTGCTGTATAACTCAACAATATTTAATCCACATTTGGCTTTGTTGTTGAAAGTTTTCATCTCAGCTTTTCATCTTGTCAAGATTTCCCTATCCATTATTTTAATCATGATAAAATGGAAAAAGCAGTATCAGTTTGCTTTTCTTTGCCATATATGTGGTTTATGTTATATCTTTCCAAAATTCAAAGATTGTACTATACAATTACCTGTTTTAAAATTATATTTCAAAATAAATAAATAAATAAATAAATAAGATTACATTTCATTTGGAATTTCTGCTTTGTTCCTGTGTATAGTTTGTTCCTGTGCTGGACAACTTGTGCTCCACTAAAGAGACTCTCAAATGTCACATTCCACTTAGTTTGAGAGGGGGAAGCAGTAACTCTGTTTACAGCATTGCTTGGTATATTACTATACAAATAAGGATAAATTCCTGACTGAAAGCATAGTAAGTCTTCACATCAACAAGGGCACAAATTTTTATAACATTTTTGACCCATCACTCTTCTGTAAGTCTTTTACATTCTTACAATTACCATGAGAAATCTTTACTAGGTACAGCAGACCTATGAATGCTTTCAGTTCAGCTAAGTCTCATAATAAATACATTTTTAAACATGGCGTTTGGTACAAACAGAACATTTTATTTGCATTCTATCATTTGTGTATTTCACAGCATCTTGCATCATTCCTTCTGTTACAATACTGAATGGCAGTACTGGCATTTTGTCCCAAATGTTTCACCCCGCCAAGACCTTCACTATATCTTTGGACCTATTTCTAACATTGGATTTCGAACATTTGGTTGCATGAACATTTTACAACATTTTGATTAGTCAAATTTGTACTAACATTGCTGTTTTCTTCACTAGCTGAACTGAGGTAGTTTGCATTCCCTTTGCCTGAATCAGTTAGTTCTTGCTCTATTTTACTGTTATAGAAACTCTGGCTCACACAGCCAATGTCAAAGTCATCCCAATCATCATCATATACCCACATCACTCATCTGTTATGAAAGCATGTATTTGAACATAATGGATCATCTTAATTATCCATTCATGAGACTTTTGACCTCCTCCAAAACTTGCAAATCTTGTTTTTCATGTGCTATTGTACTGAATTGAGCTACTTCTACCAGAAAAAATCAGAACATTAAAAAAAACAAATAGTGCCAGGCGTGGTGGCTCACGCCTGTAATCCCAGCACTTGGGAGGCTGAGGCAGGAGGATTGGTGCGAGTTCGAGACCAGCCTGGGCTACAAAAGTGAGCTCAAGGCCAGCCTCAACTCCATAGTGAGACCCTGTCTCAAAAAGACAAAAAATAAATAAATAAATAAATAAATAAATAAATAAAACAAATAGTGGAGTGGTATAGGTTTACTGATCCCTCTGTGATGCTCAGGTAAATATATACAAAATGAGAGCATAACAGTGGGTCCAAATCCTGTTTTGACTCTTCTGCACAGATATATAATCCTTGTTGTTTGTCAAACCAAATGGATAAATACAGACTGCTTCCCAAATGGCTATTATAATACTAAAGTACAAATTTACAGTAGAAAAATAAAAAACTGACCTGCTGGACTCAGGCTTATTCCTGGAGGGGAATGCCCATAATGGCTGTCATTGGGGCAGAAATACCTTTATTATTATTTTTTTTAATATTTATTTATTTATTTATTTAGTCTTTTTGAGACAGGGTCTCCCTATGCAGTTCAGGCTGGCCTTGAGCTCAGTTTTTATAGCCAGGCTGGTCTTGAACTCACACTGATCCTCCTTCCTCAGCCTCCCAAGTGCTGGGATTACAGGCATGTGCCACCACACCCGGCTAGAAACACCTTTAAAAAACAATCTAAAAGACTTATTTTGGCTTTTTTGGCTTGATTCCTATTGAGTCTTTTGACCCCATGGTTCCTAGGCCTGTGGTGGGCAGCACATCCTGGTCAACGCAAGGGGCAGGAAAAGTTGCTCTTTTATAGCAGCTAAGAAGCAGAAAGTTCATTTTTGTAACAAAGTCGTTCCCACAAAACTCATAAGCTGTGAATCTACAAAACAATTAATATGCAAGGTCAGAACTCTTACAATGTAATCACTTCCCAAAGCCCCACCTCTAAATACTGCTGCACTGGGGACAAAGGGGTGTACACATGAGCTTCTGGGAGACATTCTGACCAAAAATAAAAATGGTAACAATGCCTTTAATTCCTAAAGTAAACAATGTCTACTACTATCATCAAAGAAACACCTGGGCTGGCCAAAGAGCTCAACTGATAAGGAGACAGCAATTGAGACTGGGCATGGTAGCACATACCTATAATCCCAGTTCTTGGGAGGCTGTAAACAGACAGATCACTACGACTCTGATCTAGTAGTGAGACCCTGAACACCCGGCAGACGCTTTCATAAATACAAAAAAAAAGAAAAAGAAACTCTTGATAACAAACACAACTTAAAAGAGAAATATTAATCCTTTGAAGAATACAGAAATATTCTGAAGAATCAGCCACCTAACTATAACAAAAGAGACCATCAAAATTATAATTACTCTCATTCTTGCTCTGCAACAAAGTTTTACATCTTCAAGTGGCTCATTATACCTCTATGTATATAAAATGGAGTATTTAAAAATGCTTTATATTTAAAACTAAGAAGACATTATTAATTCAATTTACATTAAAACACAGAGAAGAGAGATCACCTTGACAGCTTTCTGGGAATTGGGCAGTCCTTCTTCTATGTCTTCTAAAAGAATTCCTCCTAGTCCTCGCTGGTCATGCTGATCTAACAGCCTAAGTAGGGCCCTCTTATCTTTCAAGTCGTACTTGGGTTTGAATGCATACTTCCCGTCTATCACTTCAATTTTGGGATTGTTGACTAATGCCTGAAACAGTGACATAATGCGTATACATTAACAAAAAGAAACTTCACACATATATTCCTAAATTCTAATTATTTAAAAATGTAACACTACCCAGTAGTGATAAACTAAGCAAATCTTGTGAGTATAAATTAGAATATCTAAAGTAGCACACATATAGGATCTCAAAACAATAGGCAAAGATCAGCCCAATGACTGCTTTTTTTAATATATTTTTAAGTTATATATTATTTATATAATTCTTTGGTGGAAAAGAAACCATTTTCTAACAATTGCCTTAACAAAAGTTGAATCCATAGTCTTTAAGATGACAAAAAGCTAAGGAACCAATTATACCAATAAGCCAAGTAAAATGGGTAGTGCCCACTCTACCTCCACAGCACAGTTTACTATATATTAGTATTATAATATGAGAAACATTACCCTAGGAAGAACAAATCAGAAGTGAGTCCCATCTGATATCAACTGACACTAGCAGCTGTAGAAGGAACTGAAAAGGACTAGACTGGTCTGTACATGAACTTTACTATGTCAGTTTGGGAATTCCTATGTAGGAACTCAGGAATTACTGGACATAATTACATGCCTAGTTAGTTCTGTTGTACAGCTAACAACTAGAGAAAAGCTCTTAAAAAAGAACAACCCTATTTATTTTTTACTTGCAAACCTGACCTGTCAGGAATAATATAAAAAGAAAAGAGGGGGGAATAAAATACTAATATAATACTCTTAATGTTGTTAAGTGTATGAAATTCCAATATTAGGTAAACCACCAAATATAAATATGAATTGCCAGAATTTATGTATCACTAGTATATACTACCGTTATTCACAACATCTGTGCAGGTTATGTTTGGACACATTGAGGTTACAATCTTACAGTTGTTCTGCTTCTAGAAAGGGCCAGGTAGTTCCTAAAAAACCACGACCTTCAATGATACCAATGAAGGGGTCATGAGCTTCAATGATACTAATTAACTGATTCCTCTTATATTCAACAACCAAGAGCTATATTTTGGATAAGTCAAATAATTAAGCATATTTATATTTGGTTTTAGAATCTATCATTGGTCTCAGAATAGTGTTGTCCACTGTCATTAGATATATAAACTCAAAAGAAGGAAATATATGAATGTTTACAATGGTATTTCCAGTTGAATGTAGTAATGTATGCCTATAATCCCAGCACTCACGAGACTGAGGCAGAAAGATCATAAGACCCTTAGCTACATATGGAGCTCAGGGCCAGATTGAATGACATAGCAAGATCCTATCTCTAACATCTCAGAGGCAATAATTATCAAGTCAGAATAGCAATCACTCAGTAAAATGTTTTACTAACCCTACACTATGTGATATTTTACTTATATTTTCTAATATATATATTGAACATATAATTTATAAGCATATAAATTATAAATGTAGGTATTCAAAATAAACCAACTGTTCATAATCATAAAAAGTGATATGGTACTTTGACTTTTCTACAACTTTATATTTAAGCCCTAACTTTTAAGATTTTTAAGCAAACAGATACCTAAAATTATGTGAAAACAACTTAGAAACATGTACACTTAAAAACAAAGATCCCCTACATAACAAGACCCTGTCTCAAAAAACAAACAAACAACAAAAAAAAAAAAAAAACACAAAGATCCCCTAGAGCTGGGGAGATAGCTCCAAAGTACAAGTGCCTGTCTGGCAAGTGCAAGGTCATGAGTTTGAACCCCAGTCCTGAAAAAAAAAAAAAAAAAAGATCCTGCATCAGTTCATTTAAGAAAGAATAAAAGGTATAATCAGATTACAGTACATTAAAAATACTCTAGGGGTTAGTGATGGTTTAGTGATAGAGTGCTTATGTAGTACCTACAAGGTCCTCGGCAAAAACACAAAGCAAAAGAAAAAGCAAAAAACTCTTAGTTATAACAAATATATGATGGGTTCAAGTGCAGGAAGGAAGGAAGGAAGGAAGGAAGGAAGGAAGGAAGGAAGGAAGGAAGGAAGGAAGGAAGGAAGGCAGGCAGGCAGGCAGGCAGGCAGGCAGGCAGGCAAAATAAATAAAAGTACTATAATTATAGCAAGTATCTCAAAGCTTATTTTTTAAGCCTATTCTTACCTCTGTCATTAGCCACTGTTTCTGCTTGAGTCCAATATCTAAATGTTGTGTTTCATCCAAAATTTCTTCTAAAGTTAGAGGATGTGTATCTCCTCGCTGATGTCTGGTCTAATGAAGAAGAAATTATCATTAGAAGAGTTTCTAAGTGTTAAATGTATTAAACCAAAGTTTCACATAAATAAAAATTTTCAGGAATGTACAACATATATTTCTGAGGCAATACAACTATAGCAATGAAAAGCATTGACTACAAAACTGACAAGACTAGATTCAAACTCATAGCTCTACAAAATTAAATAAGCTAATAAAAAGTATTTGCAACTCATAAGGAACTAGTATTTTGAGAGATGAGAAACCAAAAAGATAAGTGGATGAAAAAGAAATGCAAATGACCTTAAATATATGGAGATGCTCGATTTCTACCAAAATATTTCTCACCCATTAGACTAGAAAAAGCAATTTATTTATTTATTTATTTATTTATTTATTTTCTTGTGGGACTGGGGTTCGAACTCATGACCTTGCACTTCCCAGGCAGGCACTAGTGCCACAGAGCTATCTCCCTGGCCCCAATACTAGAAAAATTCTAAATAACTGTGACTTCTTTGGTTAATCAGGCTATTGAAAAATAACTAGTCCTAGACTGCTAAGAGAGCAAACTAATGCAACCCCTAGGGAGGACAAAATGAATCAATATTAATCCTTTAGCCTAGCTATCATCTCTCCAGGAATTTGTCCTATAAATATATCAAAATAGAAAGTGACTAGTGCAGTACTGTTTATAGCAGGAAAATTATTAAGGGGCTGGAGAGAGAGCTCCGTGGCACAAGTGCCTGCCTGGCCAGTGCAGGATCATGAGTTTGAACCCTGGTCCTAAAAACAGGAAAATACTGGAAATATCCCAAGCTGCTATCAACAGGAATTAAATATTAAACTGCAGCACATGATCTACAGAAATGTTAAAAAAGAATATATAAGTGTGAAGGACAAGTTATCAAGTTAACAAACACCTACCCACACCCACACCCACACATGAAAATACCAAATGTTAGAGAGGACAAGGTAGAACAAAAAATACTTCTTGCTGGTAAAAATACAAAATGATACAGCCACTTTGGGAAATAGTTCGGCAATTTTTTACAACTGAAAACACACTCTTTACCTATCCAATCAATCTACCAATTATGTACCTTTTGTGCACACACAGGAATTCATAAAAGAGTGCTTATAGCAGCTTTTTTCATAACTTGCCAAATTTGGAGGCAACCAGTATGTCCCTCAGCAGATGAATGGCTAATGTGTTATATATCCAGGAAGAGAGATTATCATTAGCACACACACAAAAAAAGAGCTATCAAACCATGAGAAAATCTTGGATGATTGTTACCAAGTAAAGGAAGCCAATCTAAAAAGGTCTCACATTATAAGACTCCAACTATATGGCCTTCTGAAAAAGGGAAAACTATGAAGACAGTAGTGGTTGTCATGAATTAAGGGGAAGAAAAGACAAGTAGACAGTACCAGGGTTTCTTAGGGGCAGTGAAACTACTCTTATGATACTATAATAATGAAGACATGTCATTACACACATCAAAACCCATAAACTGGGCCAGTCAGATAGCTTCACAGGCTAAAGTGCCTGCTCAGGCAGGCGCAGGGACTGGAATTTGATTCCTAGTGTGATGTGCTGGCTCTGCCTCTAGGGTGCACTGAGATGTGATTGAGACTGGGCATGGTGGCACAGTCTGTAATACCAGTGCTTGGGGAGGCTAAAAACAGTAGGTTCACTATGAGTCTGATCTGCGTAGTGAGACCTTGTAGACTCTGTACTAAAATACATTAAAAAAAAAAAAAAAAAAAAAACACTGATAGTGAAGTCTATCATAAACTGTGTACTTTCAACGATAACATGTTAGTGGAGCTCACTTATGGCAGCAAATGTACTATTTTGGTGTGAATATTCAGGCAGGGAGGAAGAGGGGCAGAGGGAAATGGATGGCAATTCCATACTTTTTTTTTCCTATAAACCTAAACTGCTTTAAAATTAAAGTGTATTTATAAAAAGCACAAAGGAAAAAAGTATGCACCTTTTATTAGAAAGGGCAGGGGAAAAATATATAGAGGCTATAGCAGGGGATGTACACTTAATGACATACATGGAAGAATACTGAGGGAGGACTAGAAACCCCACGTGACAGACAGCAGCAGCCCAGGACTCATTCCTTCATTTTCCACATCCTGCAAAATACAATTCACCTACAAGCAGATGAACTATGGCGGATTTTACATAAAAAGACTGACCTTTAAAATACAGATATGCATAACAGTTCATAATGCTTTAAGAAATGACTGCTTAAAGCTTAATTACGATCTTTGTATGTTGTTAGACAGGATCTCACTACATACACAGTGCTAAATGGCCTTGAGCTCACTTTGTGGCTCAATCTGGTCTTGAACTCACAACAAGCCTTCTTCCTCAGCCTCCTGAGTGCTGGGATTATAGGAGTCTGCAACCATGCCTGCCCTACTATTTCTTTTCACAAAAAGAAAAATGTTTCAAGTCTAGTAGACATTCAACTAGGGAAGCTATTCCTAGTTCAAGAACAATTATTTTCTTTAAAAAAAAATCAACAATCTGTTCCTTCAAAGTACAGCTTCTATTCAAGCCATGAGTTAAGTATCAAACTTATTGCTTTTTAAAAGAAATTTTATTTTTATTTCTTTATTCATTTTGTCTTTTTGAAACAGGGTCTCACTATGCAGTTCAGGCCAGCCTTAAGCTCACCTTATGTAACCCAGGCTGGTCTCAAATTTGCACTGATCCTCCTGCCACAGGCGCACGCCAACATGCCCTGTCTCAACTGCCTTCTCAGTGCCTGGGGACGGGGCTGGCACAGCGGGGGTTCAGGGATTGAACCCTCATCTCCTGTACCTGCTTTCAGGCACATTAAGTCACTGAGCTATTTGGCTGGCCCTTTAAATTTTAAGTGGGAAGCCAGGCATGGTGGCACACGCCTGTAATCCCAGCACTGCCTGTAATCCCAGCACTTCGGAGGCTGAGGCAGAAGGATCAGTGCGAGTTCGAGTCCAGCCTGGCCTACCAAAGTGAGCTAAAGGCCAGCCTGAACTGCACAGTGAGACCCTGTCTCAAAAAAAGACAAAAAAATAAAATAATAAAATAATAATAATAATAATATGTGCTCGCTTCGGCAGCACATATACTAAAATTGGAACGATACAGAGAAGATTAGCATGGCCCCTGCGCAAGGATGACACGCAAATTCGTGAAGCGTTCCATATTTAAAAAAAAAAAAACAATAATAATAATAATAATAATAATAATAATAATAAATAAAGATAAAATAAATTTTAAGCGGAAAAAATAAAAACAAAAGTTTCAAAACAGGCTAGTATGAGTGACAATTAATAAATTATATATCACTATCTTCATAATTACTCAGTATAAGACACAGGCATGTAACAGTATTAGCTCAAAACTTTGTCAATGAACTAAGAAAAATCAGCTGTATATCTTGTGTATAAATATATTTTTTCCTTTCCCTTCCTTCCTTTCTCTATCTCCCATTGCAATTTCTTTGTTACTAAACAGTGTGTTTCCCTTTCACTGTATTTATTGTGCATTCTCGATCTTACTTCCTCATTCAGTTTCTCACACTAGTGAGACCATATGATTACATATGTAGGTCTGATTTATTTTACTTACCAGTATGGTCTCAAGATGTATCCATTTACCAGGAAAAGTCTTCTTATGGCTGAGTAGTACTACATTGCATTAAAATCCACATCTTTTTTTTTTTTTAAATCACGTCTGAGGCCGAGACAGCACACCCAGGAATCGGGCCAATACGGCACACCCAGGGAACCAGGCCGAGACAGCATGCCTAGCATGTGGAGCAGGAGGATTGAACTCAGGTCCTTGTGCATGCCAGGTTGGTGCTTATTCCTCTGAGCTATTTCTCCAGGCCCCACAATCTACATCTTTTTATCCATTTCTGTTGATGGGTATCTACTTTGTTTTCTAATGGGAGTTTTATGATAAATCTTCCCAAAGAGTCTAAAATGAGGAACAGATTTGGTGCCAAATTCCTTTTCATTCACTAGTTCTTAACCATTTCCTTTTTCAGCTTCTGAGAAGCATATCAAAAAGGTAGGGGTATAATTTGAAATGTCTCAGTATCAAAATACTCTATTTTTAATTCTTAGAAATTTATATATGACTCGATAGCTCAACAGACTAAAGTGCCTTCTTGGGGCCCAGCAAGATGGCTCAGTGGTCTAAAGCGCCTGCTCAGGAAAGCTTAGGCAGCTGCAGGGACCACGGTTCGATCCCCGGCACCACATGCTGTGCCAACCCTGCCCTCAGGGCAGGCTGAGCCAGCCATAAAAATAAATAAATAAACAAACAAAAGTTCTGAAACAAGAAAAAATAAAAAATAAAAAATTCTTAAAAAAAAAAGTGCCGCCTTAGGCAGAGCACAGCAGCCAGGGTGCAGTGACAGCCCCACCGCTGGGGCGCAGTGGAGACTGAGACTGGGTGTGGTAGCCCATGCCTACAATCCCAGCACCCAGCACTTGGGAGGCTAAAAATAGGAGAATCACTATAAGTTTTATCTACTGAGTGAGACCCTATAGACCCTGCACTAAATACATTTAAAAAAAAAAAAAAAAAAAAAGAAAAAAGAAATTTTATGTAAGACTAGTAGAAAAGACACACTGTGTGGGCCAGTTTATGGCACCTCAATTACAATTATATAAAGGTTTCCTGAAAATAATTTTGTGTCATTTTGAGTTACTAGAGTTAAGACTTCAGTGTACCTTCACACAATGTGTCAAAACTTTTCACAAAACTTCCATTAGAATTAACCTATTAACATGAACATTTATCTCTCAGCACTTAAAGGAACAGATCTGGTATCAAATTCTTTTTCATTCAATCAAGAAGTAACATTGTCCTCAAGATTTTTAAAAACTGTAGGAGCAAGAGAAAATTGTGTTTAAGATGGAATTTTCACTTACAGTGAAATTTAATCTTAATTTTAATATAGGTGCAATTCTCAGTAACTATGTACTAATAACTGTGACAACTCATTTGTGTCAACTTAAATTTAAAAAATGCCTACCTAAATTGGATCAGCATAGTTCTGGGTGTGGCTGAAGGAATATACTGAAGACAGAAACCTCACGCTGGATGTAAGTGAAGACAATCAAAAGGCTTGTAGTCTAAATGGAATAAATAAGATTCAAATAAGGAAAGCTTGCTTCTGCTTTTTGGAGGAACTCCAGTCTTCACATTCACCTTGACATCATCTCCTGCCTACAAGCAAAGACCCTTCAGCCTCCTGATAAGGTCTCACATGGACACTACAGCAGCTCCAGGCTCTGACTGGATCCTTTGGATCTCCAGTGCACAGACTTTCTGCACTTTTCTACACTTCACTCTGCAATGGCTACTGTAAGCTAATGATGAAAACTCTTATCTACTTGCATAACTAACAACAAATCTGGTTGGGAAGCACTGTTACAGATTCTGGTACTGGGAATGGCTCTAGTGAAACAACTGTAAAAATAAAATTCTTTAATTGCTTTAGTGCAGTGGTTGTGAACCTTTCAGAGCTTCAATAATACAATACATTGCATGCGTGCCATAGGTTAGCTAATTTGATGACACCTAAAGATACAATCATCTCCTCTGATACTGCAAGGAATATTGAAGCATCCTTGGTATGAACTTTTAAAGTAGTATGTGATGTAGATACATCTGATTATCCTAACTCATTATTTGTGAGATGTAAGGAATTCAGTGACTCCATACTTTCAAATATTTTTAGCAAACTGGGAAATATAATGATGCTGACTGGTTGCTCTTAGCATCTCTGGACAAACTAATGAGCTCAAAACGTCTATGGGGAATCTAAAGTCTTCTGTGAGGACAAAGGAAAATAAGAATTTAAAAGATTCAAATTCCCAGCACCACATACACATAAAGAATTTCAAGGTATCTAAATGTGTCCTAAAAGAGAATGTCTGTTCCTTTAGTGGCAAGACTGAGACTGCAGAAACTCAAACACAATACCTCATTTTAAGTTTAATGCTCAGTCTCAAAGAGTACCTGAAGCAAAGTTGAGGGCACTGATCAGAAAAGTACAGGATCCCATAAACTGGGATGGAGATGTGGGAGGATCCTGACAAGCTGAAGATGGTGAGATCCTAGACACTAATGAGATTATTTTGCCAGAGGAAGAGATTTTCCAACTCACAGTGGTGGAAAAAGCATCGTCACTCCCATCCCCTGTGGTGCCAGTCTCTCCTACTATACATGAGCAAATCAATAACGTGTTAATTAAACATGATAATGATGACACTCCTCGAGCCCCACACTCACCACGCATTTTAGCCTTTGACCAAGGAACACATTTTATAGCCAAAAAGTAAGGCAGTAGGCTTATCCTCTTGGAATTCACTGGTCTTCCCATGTTTCCCATCATTCAGAGGCAGCTGAGTTGACCGAAAAAATGAATGGTCTTCTAAAGATAGCTACAGCACCAGCTATGTGGCAATAGCTTGCAGGTCTGGGACAAAGTTAATCAAATATAGTACTATGTCTCCATTAGCCAGGATTCTTGGATCTAAGAATGAAGGAATGAAGTAGGAATACTACCACTCACCATTACCCCCAGTGATTCACTAGCAAAATTTTTGCTGCCTGTTCCCTCAACCTTATGTTCTGCTGCCTTAGGTTTCTTAGCTCCAGAGGGGAGAAGGCTTGTTCCAAGAAGCACAACAATGATACCATTGACCCAGAAACTAAGATTTGCCCCTGGTCATTCTCCCTGGTTATTTTGGTATCCTCGTGCCTCTGAGTACACAAACTAGAAAGAGAGTTACAATGTTAGCAGGACCAAGACTTGTGAAGGGGAAATTGGACTAGTACTCCACAATGAAGGAAAGGAAGAATATACTTGGAGTACAGGAGATCCTCTGAAGCTTTCCATAGTATTACCATGCCCTATTATTAAGGTTAGTGAGAACCTACAACAACTTAACTCAGATAGGATGACAAACGGCCCAGTCAACTATGATCCCATGATTAGAGACAAGACTGTAAATTTTATTTGAATGCACTATGTAATATAATGTTAATAGACTTAGTAGGTCTTAAGTGTTGTTAAATCTATGCTATCATGTTCAAATCATCCAAAGAAAACTTGCTTTCCATTTTGGGTGGGAATCAGTGTTTCCATTTGTATGCAGGATAGTTATAACACATTAGGCATAACTATGAACTGGCCTTTGTATCTAGAGACTAAGGTGTAAAGAAATGTGTATGGATGCCAAATTTCTCAAAGGATTAGGATACTGTAGTTAACTGATTGTATCGACCTGGGTAAGAAAAATCCAACTAAAATGAATCGGCATAGTTAGTGTGCCTGAAGAGATTTACTGAAGACAGAAGCCCTGCCCTAGGTGTGAGTGACTTTAACCAATAGGCTCCTTGCCTGAATGGAATAAAAGGGACTCAAGTAAGGAAGGCTCAGTTCTGTTTCCTTGGAGGAGCTCCAGGTTCATCTTCACTTTGGACACTGTATCCTGGCCATCTGCACAAACCCTCCAGTCTTCTGATCTGAACTTGTATGGGACACTCCAGTGAGCTCCAGACCTTCAACTCTCCAGCACACAGACCTTTCACACTCTTCCACATCTAACTCTGCAGGCAGCCACTGTAAGCCAATCTTATAATTTCTTACATATTTGCATATCTTGCATTCTGTTTCTCTAGTAATACACTGACTGATACATAGTAAGTGTAAAAACAAATCAGAAGATATTTTTAATTATAGCCTTGAGATTACATGAAAAAAGTTTTGCTTCAATTTAAACTACTGTGGTAAAGAAGTTTGAAAGGTAATTGATGAAAGACTTACATCATAAAGATATATAAGGACAAAACTCAATGACAGTAACAGAAAGGATATGCAAGATCAAAAATAATTAAAATTTCCAACTATTTAGGTTTATTTTTATATTCTTAAATTAATAAGATCTAGATTCTATTAAATAAATTTAAAAATGATATACTTGATTCAAATATTGTAATATGTCAGGAGTTTCATATTTCTGGTAGCCATTTAAACTTTTGGTTACATAATGTTGCTAAACTTTAACTTAAATATTGCAGCTTAAACTTAAATATCTGCAAAGGCACATATAGTTCTCACAAAGTGTTCTAAGGGACATCTGGTTTTGTTTTGTTTTGTTTTTTTTGTGGAACTGGGGATCAAACTCAGGACCTTGCACTTGCCAGGCAGGCACTTGTGCCACGGAACTATCTCCCCAGCCCTTTCTAAGGGACATCTGAATAAAACACTTGAAAATTACTGCTCTATACAGATACTTAGCTACATGTAACTCACCCATATATGAGAAAACAAAACAGAGCAGGAAACTCCACTGCTGGGATCCCTCAATAAACTGACAGTGTTAAAGTGATGCACTTTTTCTGGGTATTGCCACCAAAAGTATAACAACAGCAAATCCTTAATTCTTATTTACTTCATGGGGGACTGGATAGATTGAAGTAATGAATGGTGACTAGATATCAAACTGTATAATTTGATATTGAGAAACTCTTAAGTATATTTCTATTAGAAATCAAACACAAACCACATTATTCAAGCATAACCAGATACCACAACCCCTAAATTATAAAAAAAAGAAGTATTAGTATATTTAAAAACCTTAGCCAGGCATGGTATTGCATGCCTATAATCCCAGCACTTGGGAGGCTAAGGCAGGATGATTGTTTTGAGTTCAAGACCAACCTGGACTATATAGTGAATTCAAGGCCAGTATCAACTATATAGCGAGACCCTGAAGAGAAAATTAAAAAAAACAAAAAAACTGACGTATACGCTATGACAACAGATGAGTGAGGTTAAAATAGTAACAAGTATAGTACTTTTTTGACTTTTTCATGAAAGAAAACTGGTAAATGAATGGAAACAAGTCTGGCAGAAGGAGATAAAGTTCAAATCACTTTGCTATCGTAGTTTAAGTGAAATTTCTTATTAATAAATAAAAAGAAGATTCAAAGTCGTCATTAAAGTCAAATCTTAATCATTAAAATTTAAGTATTCAAAAAATACTGAATCTTTCAAATAAGAAATTCTGGTCATTTTATAAGTCAGTGTTTTTTGTTTGTGTGTTCTGCATTTAGTTCAGGGTGTACAGGATCTCACTACACATATCAGACTTGTAGTGATCCTCCTGTTTTCAGCCTCCCAAGCACTGGGATTATAGGCATGTGCCACCATACCCAGTCTCAATCACATCTCAGTGCGCCCAGGAGCGGAGCCAGCATGGCATACCAGGGATAGAACCCTGGTCCATGCACCTTGCCTAAGCAGGCACTTTAGTACGCTGAGCTATCAGGCCAGCCTTAAGTCAGTATTTTTCTAAGACCCTAATTTCTCATCCAAGATGGAACATCTCCATTTGTCTAACCAATACAGTTCTTACATTTCACACCAATGGATACAATACAGCCAAAAGCCATACTTGCTAACTGATTGTGCCAACAGTTATGGACTAATTAAGAGGGGTTACATCTACAGCTTGGTTACATTTAAACTGTACTTAAATTACTGTAAATTAAATATACTTATGTGCACTGCTACAGTGCCAGTTTAAAATAATATAAAAGGCTGGTACCACAAATATACTATCAACTACATGTACTGACAATGTATAATTTGATAAATTTTGATACATGTATAAAATTTTTTTTGTTTTGTTTTTTGTTTTTGTTTTTGTTCAGGTTGGCCTTGAGCTCACTTTCTAGCCCAGTCTGGTCTCAAACTTGCACTGATCCTCCTGCCTCAGCCTCCCAAGTGCTGGGCTTACAGGCGTGTACCACCACGCCCGACCATGTATACAAATTTTACCTTTTGATAATCCTTATTTCCTTCTTTTACTAAAATGTTAAGCAGGACTTGTGTTATCTGAAAAAAAATACTTACTTTCATGTAATTCACAATCTTGGCAAGAACTCCAAACTTATATCCAGAACTTCCTGATAGAGCTTTGAAGTTAAATGATCCATTGCTATGATCTGGAAATTAAGTTTAAAAAAGACAATTTTAACAATTTCATACTATATGTCAGTATGACATTTAAGCAAAGTAGATGATTTGAAATTGGTTAAATATTTGAGTTTTTCATCTAGTAAGTTCTATCCTACAAAATTCTGATGAAAAATAAAATCTTGGAGTACATATTAAACTATTTTCTCACTAAGGGTACAAATAAAGCAGTATTATAAGCTACATTAAATTGTAGTTCTTCAATGAGGACTTTCACTCTTACTTTTGATGATATTTCTGCTCTTACTTAGACATGGGAATATCATAAACCTTAATCTGATCCAACAGTTTTCCTGGCAGACTTAAAAACACTATTGATGAGTAATTTTTCATAGGTAGAGACAATGAGCAAACGAATGAGATACTTTTTTATTTTTTTATTTTTTATTTATTTATTTATTTATTTATTTATTTATTTATTTATTTATTTATTTATTTTGGTCTTTTTGAGACAGGGTCTCGCTATGCAGTTCAGGCTGGCCTTGAGCTCACTTTTGTAGCCCAGGCTGGTCTCGAACTCACAGCAATCCTCCTGCCTCAGCCTCCCAAGTGCTGGGATTACAGGCATGAGCCACCACGCCCGGCGAGATACTTTTTTAGAAAATAACTCATTTCAGAATATCTACTATTCTGTTGCAGGCAAAACTCTAATGCTATGATTGTACCACAAGTGCACTCCATTATTCATAGGCAGGAACAGTAAAAATTAATCACAAATACTAAAATAAAACCTCAGAACTATATATTCTATCAGCAAGGCACCAGATGAGATACTATAAATTCCCATGTGGTTGATCCACAAAGAAAAAGGCTAAATAAAAGGGGAGGAGGAGGCGATCTCTACTATCAACTTGGTAATAATCATTTAAACAAAAGGCTGCATTAGAACAACCACAAGTCAAATGTAACAATTGTCAGAGATCCAAGAAAACAGCTTGTAGATGGCAACATAACATTCCTTTGAGAATAAGTACTGAGAAGTCTTTACTGAATATGCTTTCAGACTAAAATGGAACTTCATATCTAACTTTCTTTTTAAAACAACTGTGTTGCTATGCATGGTGATGCAAGCCTGTAATTCTAGCAGTTAGGACTTTAGGCAGGAGTCACCTGGAGTTGGAAGTCAGACTGGGTTACATACAAGGCCCTGTCTGAACTACACAGAGAGACCCTGTCTCAGAAGAAAAAAAAAAAAAAAAAAAAAAAACTTTGTTACAATATTTACAAACAACTAACACATAGGAGTCTATTTCCAAAAATAAAAATACTATTTTTAATCTTTTATTTATTCGTTTGATACAGGATCTCACTACACAGCTTGGACTCATAGTAATCTTCCTATCTCAGTCTCCCCAGTGCTAGGATTATAGGCACTGGCCACCATGCCCAGTTTTGATGGCCAGCATGGTGCACCTGGGGTTCCAGGACTGGCACAGCATGCAGTACCAGGAATTGAACCTGTGTCCTTGTGCTTGCCAGGCACAAGGCACTTGTCAGGCACTTAGACCACCAAGCTATCTTCCCAGCCCAACAATACTACTATTAAGACTGTCTTACATCCTGGTATGGTGGTATACACCTCCAATCCCAGCACTTGGGAGGCTGAGGCAGAAAGACTACCTCAAGTTTGAGGCCAGCCTGGGCTACACAGTGTGGTCAAGGCTATCCTGGACTACATACCACGACTCTACCTAAAAAAAATACAAAGGAAAAAATACAAAGTAAGACTTTTGTAGGTGTTCTTTTGGGGGTCATTATTTTTTTATTCTATGTATGTATGTATGTAGGTAGGTATTGTCTTTTTGAGACAAGGTCTCAATTACAAGGTCTTTCAATTATAAGTATTATCTACACAACTCAGTTTTCCAAGAAGTTCAAGACACAAGCAGCAGTTACATTAACTAATATTTATTGAACATTTATTATTTGCCAGATACAAAGATTGTTTTCACACTTAATCGCTCCCTAAAACCTACTTACACTGGGCATGTTGGTACATGCCAATAAACCCAGCAGCAGGAAGGCTGAAGTAGGACAGCCTCAAGTGCATGGCCAGCCTGGCTACACAGCCTGGGCTAAACAATACCTGCCCTAACTATAGAGACTCTATCTAAAAAAACAAAGAAAGAAAGAGAAAGAATCAAGCCTCTAAGAGGTATTACTGTTCTCTCTTAAAAGAAAATTGAATGTAGTAAATAATCAGGTGCAGATTTAAATCAGCTGTAAATCCTGTAGTTATTGCTTTATATAAGACCTCTTTCCTCACCTTTACATAGTATTGCATTTGAAACCAGCCATGGTGCCAGACTACAGAAATTCTTAAATGCGCACTTCACATCTTGTTTAAAGTTAGTAAAACACTATTAAGCATATCCTACTCTGCTGTATAAATAATTAACTGGACCTAGATGTGGTGGTACACATCTGTAAACCTAATACTTGGGATGCTGAGACAAGAGCACCACAAGGTCAAGGCCAGCCTTGGCTACACAGCAACAACCTGGAGAGAGAAAGAGAAAGGGAGAGAGAGGGGGAGAAAGACAGAGACAGAGACAGAGACAGAGACAGAGACAGAGACAGAGACAGAGACAGACAGACACACATACCACACACTTGGGGGGAGCACGTAAGGGGGAAGGGAGGGAGAGAGAACAATTACAATAATATATCAAAGAAAAATGCTATACAAAGGATAAATTATAAATCACATGGTTTCTCATGGGGTCAAATTTCCAGTCCTTAAACTACCATAATCAACATTCAAGAAATATTTGTTTAAGGAATATAATAAGGATATTTCCACATACCCCTTTATGGTCCCACAGACAAATCTAATAATTTATAGTTTTCTAAAATATATATACAGCAAGGATGTGTGCAATTGACTGGTATCTTTACCAGTCACTTTCTTAATTAAGAATTTGATGCTGTTATGTTTAAACCAAACTCTGAATAGTACACTATAACATTCTCTCTCAACAATTAATTGGAGATGATTCTGCTATTTAAAACACAGAGACTGCTATAGCTTGCTTTTTAAATTTGGGCTGTGTTTGCCTACCTGACCTCTCACAATTTGAAAAGCTAAAAACCTTTTCCTTCGGAACTGCTTCTAAAGCCAATCTTCATATGGAAATAACCACTTCCAGACAGCAAGATTTACATATGGGACAGGTATTGATGGAAAAATTAAGAAAGTGAAATTTCATTTATTAGATATTATGTACACTTCCAGGAGAAAATATCAAGCTGGTTACCCAGATCATTGTTTCCTAGGTTACTACTCCCGGCATTATTTTTCAGCCTCAGCACTGGAATACTCAATGAAAAATGTGAAATTTCAGAAACACTAGGGGATATCAATTTGTTAGTAATTCTCATCAGAAATTTAGCCTAAGGATTAAAAAGAAAAAAGAAGTAACAGTTGATATTACAGACAGCTCTATTCAGGTTTATGAATGATTCACTCTCAGGGCGGCAGGACTTAATGCAAATGAACACAGAGGAAAACTCCACTGCACTGTGATCTAACCAATCGAAGCACAGCTCCATCTTGGCTGTGCACTAGACTGCATTACAAACAGACGATACCATCGCTTCAACAGCACCCTTTCAGACAAGAGGTAGGTTTATACCATCTTTTTATTTGGTAATTCATGTCCTTATGATACAATAGAAAAATATTTTAGCATGAAAACCAACCAGAAAGCTTTGTTCCTTCTAAACACCCAAAAAAGTAATTATTTATTCCACTGCTTGGCAGAATTTTATTATAAAAATATGAAGACTGCCTTGTGCTATTTGATAAGCATCCTTACCATCTGTGCCTTAATAGAAAATTCATTGTATTTTATACATCATCTATGTTCAAATTTAAATAAACTAAAAACATTTGATATTAACTAGCTACCTGCTAATTTCAGCTTCCCATAGCAATTTCATTTCAGCTGTTCGATCTGTCTTAACAAAGGATTTTTCTTAAAGAAAAATCTAGACTAAAAACAAATCCTGGGCTAAAGCTTTCTGCTTATATGTGTAAATTATCTTGACTGATAAGAATATAGCTACTCACAAGGAAGTCTTATATTTTAGCAAATATAAATAGTTCAATTATTTTTGACTTTGAATACAGATGCAGAGAATACCAAGAAATATCACAATTTGACTTTTACATAAAAATTAAGACCATAAAATGTGTCATTATATGAGCTATGTTATACTATAACCAAAGAGATAACTTACAGAGCTTGAGACTTCATTAAAATTTTAATTAAAATAATTCCCAACAATGAAATTTATCTTATTGTAATATGTCATGCTATGATTAAATAAAAACATTTTAGATAGCTTTTCATTTTTGATAAGCCACAAAATAAGTATCTATCATAGCATTTAAATATAATATTGAAGTTATTCTTAAACTAACCCTCAGAATAAATACAAAAGAAGTCTTCTTTTACTACATTTTAAAATAAAAATGTCCTAAGGACTAGTTAAGGAATGAAGGTCATTTCAGGTATAAAAAAAAAAAAAAAAAAAAAAAAAAAACCCTTATTTTCACAGCTCAAAACAATCACTCACGTCTATTAAACACTAGTATAAATTACTGACCAAATTTCTAATCACTATCAGAGCTCCAGGATACACATCATATATATTGACCTAAAGATCCAACTACTACCCTTTATCTTGCTAAGAATATTTAATCATTAGAGGGGTTTTTTTTTCATAATTCTATCCCTATTTCTTAGCACTTAGACTATCACTTACAAAACCCAAAGGTTCTTATAACAGAAATTAGATCTTTCAGGTTTTACATATGGGATTAATTACCTAGAAACCATTACTGTTTGCTATATGAGGTATGTAAGGCAAAAACAAAAAGTCCTAGATACCATAAATTGTCAAATAAAACACAACTTAAAACTTAAATTTCAGGTAAACTGTAAACAGAAACTCAACCACCACATTGTTTGAACATTCACACCAGCTTACATTTAATTCCAATGTATCTATAGTTAGCACAGGAAAAAAACAGACTTAGAGGCCTGGTCTATGTCAGAAAATACCAGAGCTTAAACTGCTCAACATTAAAGTTTTTAGGATCAATTGATCATTTCAAGCGCTATGTTAAAAGCACCAGAGAATTCAATTCAAGGGATTTTACCATCAATAGAGACAGAGCATAATTTTATTCTGATCAGAAAATCCAAGGTTCCAAAACAATCCTATCTCCATAAATATTCCATTGGTACCTATTGAAATAGGAAAAATAGGTGAAGGCAATATATCAAAAATACAAACAAAAGTGTTACTTGGTTTAAAGTTGCCTGAAAAAACACCCCAAAAATATAATAATTTTTACTTCTTCTCCTTTACATTTCTCCTGCTTTTTATAATGCATGCTTGTAACATTTGCTTAATACATTTGCTTGATATAAACTTACATTTTAGTTTCAAAATATGGTCTCAAAGAGGGAAAATATTGGAATGGTATATTTCTTTTTGCATGCCTAATTCATCAAAGGAACTTTGTTTGTTTTGTTGGTAGTGCTGGCAACTGAACACACTAAGCTAATTCTAGCCCTTCTGTAATTATACTTTTATTTTGAGTCTGGGTCTGCCTAAAGCAGTGGTTCTCAACCTGTGGGTCGCAATCCCAGCAGGGGTCACCTAAAGCCATCGGAAAATGTTATTTATTACATCCCAAATCATAACTGTAGCAAAATTACAGTTTTGAAGTAGCCACCAAAATTATTTTTGGTTTGAGGTCACCGCAACATGAGGAACTGTAGTGCGGGTTCATGGCATTAGAAAGGTTGAAAACCACTGGCCTAAAGTGTATAGAATCTGGACTAGAATTTGTGATCTTCTTGCTTCAGCCTCCTACACTGCTGGGATCATAGGCATGTGCCAACATGCCTGTAAGTAACAGTCTTCTTCCTTTTTTTTTAGCCTTCATCTTATATTTAGCACAAAAAATTATCAAAGTTCTATTATATTTTTGGTTGGGTTGGTAGGTTGGGTTTTTTTGTTGCTGTTGTTTTGGTTTGGTTTGGTTTTTTTGGTCTTTCTGAGACAGGGTCTTACTATGCAGTTCAGGCTGTCCTGGTACTCACCTTGCAGCTCAGGCTGGTCTTGAACTTGCAAAGATCCTCCTACTGGGATTACAGGAATGTGCCACCATACCGACTAAGCTCTTCTATATTTTGATGCTATGTATCTTCTATATACGATACTAAATTTAAAGTAGAAAATGGTAGAATAACATGGGGTTTACTTTTTCAGATGAGCTCAAATATTTACTAAAACAAGAATTTTTGGGTGGCTCAGCAGTTATCAATGTGCTGAAAAGTTGCAAACCATAATTTATAACAAAAGCCTGATATATATACACTTTTTGCTAAATGGCTTGGAAATTCCCAACAAAGCATACCCATGTTTTTAAGAGTGGCATCCACTGCTATTGCACGGTCATTGCAAGCACAGTAATTTTATGGATTTTTATGTGTGAGTAAAGTACAGTCAAATAAAAATGAGTGTTTACAGAGCTGGGGATATAAGGTCTTAGATTTAATCCCAAGTACAAAAAAGAGTTTACCAATTCTAATTTTCTAAAATTGAAATGTGACAGCATAGACTTTTAAAAGATAAAGGCAAGAAACAGCATTTTTTTCTTTCCTTTTAAAATTCATCATTTCAGTTTTAAATAAGTAATAAATTCAAGTTGTTCAAAAAGCAAAAGAACTGGGCTGGGGAGATAGCTCAGTAGAATAAGTGCCTACTGGCAAATGCAGGGTCCTGAGTTCAATCACCGGTACCACAAATAATAACAATAATAATACCAAAAACTATAAAGGGGCATAAACCAACTCAGTCTCAGATATACCCCTCTGTCCCACTCATTCCCACCCAGCCTCCTACTGTTATTAACATGTTGTAGATCATTAAATGACTTTTATACAGAGCAATTTACATACTTCTCTTCTTTTTCATATAGGCACATTATCTAGTACCTTGCTCTTTTCACTACCACGTCCCCCAAATTTTTCCACTTAACTATCAGTTTAAAGAGTTCACAGGTGGCCGGGCGTGGTGGCGCATGCCTGTAATCCCAGCACTCGGGAGGCTGAGGCAGGAGGATCGGTGCGAGTTCGAGACCAGCCTGGGCTACAAAAGTGAGCTCAAGGCCAGCCTCAACTGCATAACGAGACCCTGTCTCAAAAAAAGACAAAAAAAAAAAAAAAGAGTTCACAGGTGGTATGAGTTCACCTCAAATAACTGAACTTAGCTGTGCTTCTTTTTTTCTTTTTTTCTTGTTTCAGAACCTTTGTTTGTTTATTCACTCATTTTTTATGGCCAGCTCAGTCTGCCCCGAGGGCAGGGCTGGCGCAGCATGCGGTTCTGAGATCGAACCGCGGTCCCTGAAGCCGCCCAAGCTCCCAAGCAGGTGCTTTAGACCACTGAGCCATTCCGCCGGACCCCCTTAGCTGTGTTTCTGACTGCCTTTTTACCCTCTTTTTCACTCCCCCTCTTCGCTGGTGTAAGAGGACCTCAAAAAAAATGTAAGCAGTTCGCCTATACCTCAAAAATACAGTATATAATTCTAGAAAACAAGCAGTAATATGTAATGATATGTCCAATCTTATATATCTGTTAATCTATGTAACAGACTTGACTATAAAAATAAATAATATATGAGCCATTGTTAATCAGCTATTCTTGTTTTGAAAATCTGTAACATATGTATTGTGATAGTCACCCTGTTTCTGATTTTTGTTCCTGCTTGTCTTGTACTTTTCAAAAGGAAATAAAATTAAATTTAAAAAAAATGTACAAAGTGTGTATATATATATTACATATATATAGTATGTATATATATATGTATATATATATGTACAGGCCAACGTTCTAAAAATTCACTTTGAAATGGTTCTATTAGTCTTTACTACTTCCCATTTTAAGTCAAAACAAAAAGGTCTCATAGCAAATTAAAATAGAAAATAACAAGAATCAAGTATTCATGTACCAGTTACAGATTTATATAGCCAATTTTTAAAAGAAAAGAAAAGCAAGTTTACTATGAAATGGAAATAAGATTTCAGATGTGGCTTTACATTTATGTAAGTAAGGAACTCAAATTAATTCTGGGGCCGGGAACATAGCTGAGCAGCACAGCACCTGTCAAGTAAGCATGAGGTTGTGAGTTCAATTTCTAGTACCAAAAAAAAAAAAAAAATCAAGTCATATGAATTCTGAAAAAAGAAAATTCTAAATTAAGTTCTTTAATGTCATGATTAAACTAATTTCTGAGGTCTAATATACAGAAAGATTATTCTTCTCTATGCCCTTTTCTTTCCCTATCACTGTGGGCTCTACTGTTATTTCTAGCACCAGGTGTAGAAGCCTCCAAAAGAGCCTACCATACATATTTCAAAACAGGACTCAACTAGGGATGTCACTCAGTACTAAGATTAAACCCATATACCCTGGGTTTAATCCTCAGCACCAAGAGCAAAAAAAACATACAAAAGAGGTCAACCTGAAAGGCCTTACTGAAAAAATTTAAGAAATAGCTCCCATAAATGCAGGAAGAAAGGAGACTCCAAATTATCACAGATAAAATTACCATTCAATAAGCCCCATAATACTAGTGCTGGGAAGGCATTCTCATATCCAAAAGAAAACATACATTTAAGCCTTCATCACTTTCACCTTCAAAATGCAAGAAGGAAAAAAGTCTACCAGAAAAGTATACTTGATTTAAGATAAAAAACAATTTTCCAACTGTACTTGATTTAAGATAAAAAAAAAAAATCTTAGAAAACAAGGTTTACCAACCCCAAAGTTTTAAAATAAAAAGAAAATGAGAAAAAAATGAAATAAAATTCTCCTAATTGAGGAAAGGAAGAAGGGCTTAAGGGGAGGAGAACTAGAATGAACCAAGATATACTGTATATAGGTACAAATTTTCTTTTGATACATGTGATCATGTATATCTACAATGTACCAAAACAAGAAGGGGTGGCAAGATAGCTCAGCGGACTAAGTGCCTGACTTAGGCAAGTACAGGGACCAGCGTTCTATCTCTGGCACCACAGCCAGCCCTGCCCCCAGATTCCCTGAGCTGGCCACCAAAACCAGGTATGGAGGAGCACACCTATAATTCTAGTGCTGGGAAGGCTGAAAACAGGAGGATCACTACAAGTCTCAGCTGCGCAGTGAGACCCTGTACCAAGTACATAAAAAATAAAATGAAATGTACCAAGAAACGTAGTTAAGAAAAAAACAAAACTTCAAAAAAAGCAAATGTAATATTACATAGCAACTAAAAATAAACTACTACTAATGTGACAAAGATAAATTTCACCAACTTTATATTAATTGGGAAAAAAGATACTAGGGGCTGTGTATGGTCCTGTTTCCAAGAACAAAAAGAACAAACCTACAAGTGACAGAAATCCCAACAGGGATAATCTCAGGGGATGGAGCAATTGACTCAGAAGTTTTCTTCAGGTCAAGCCCAAAGTTGTAATGTTCTATATATAAAAAAGCAAGAAAATGTAAACAACTATAGTGTTATGGCTTTTCAGTATGAAAATAATATTATGCTTACATTTAAAAACATCATTTCTAGATCAAATGATGTATGGGACTTGCTTTAAAATAGATCACATAGTGAAATCAAGTGGAAAGAAATACATAGGGGCCAAAAGTTGATAAATAAAATTGTATTATAAGTGCACAGACATTCATTACACTCTCCCCCTCACCTTACTCTTCAGCATTGTAAACTAAACCCAGAGCCTCTGCACTAAGCTATTTTCCCCACTCCTTTTTTGAAACAGGATCACAAATTGCCCCAGGCTTGAGCCTATGATTCTCCTGTGACAGCCTACCAAGTGCTAGAATTACAGCCATGCCAGCTTCATACATAAATCCTTCTATACTAACAAGAAGGGGTTTTTTTGTATTTTGTTTGTTTGTTTTTTACATGAAACACACAATACACACCTCTAGAACTTAGAAGTGTTTGGTGTACAATGGGCAATAAATAAGCATTTCTTGTTAGGATTAATAAAAGCTTGTTTACAAATACTTAATGAAGAAAAGGTATAGAGCTGAGCGGATTGGCACAGGCCTTGAATCCCAGCTACTATGAAGACTGAAGCAGGAGGATCTAAAGTTCAAGGCTAGGCCAGACAACTTGGCAAGACTGTCTCAAAACAAAATATATTGAATGGTTTATGAACCACATCAAACCAAATTCAATGTTGAACCTTATCAGGAAATGTGATTCATTCTTACCAGTTCAGTAACTCATTTTTATCAGTTCTGTTCAAAGTCATGGATAGAACTGAGTTCATGAAGCAAAGCACCACGGTAATAACACCAGCACTCTGGAAGGCTGAAGCAGGAGAACTGCAAGTGAAGCCCAATCCAGACAATTTAATAACTTAGCAAGATCTTGTCTCAAAAAAAAAAAAAAAAAGACAATGAGGATAGATATGCAACTAAGTGCAAAGGCCTTACGTTCAATCCCTAGTACAAAAATAAATAAATAAATTATATATATATATATATATATATATTTCAGCACCAAAAAGGAAAAGATATAAAAATGATAGTAATCAATGAATTAAGAAAATAGAATTGCTTATTTTTTTCTCTTTATTTCCAAAACTTTCTTATAAGTCTTTGTAATCTCTAAAAATCAGCTTAAAATACATTTTAAAAGATCAAAATAATCCAAATTCAGAGGGAGATAGCTCAGTGGCTTAAATGCCTGCCTGGCAAGGGCAAGGGCCTGAGTTCGATCCCTAGTGCCAAAAAAAAAAAGTGACCTACAAATTCATTGAGTTTTTCATTACTGTAATTCTATACTATCAAATTTCAATCCTTACATTCTCATTTAAGATCTAACAAGTATCAGGTAAATACAAGTAAACTTAATCCACCAATACTAAAGTGTAACTCACTAGCTTATTGTGTGAAAGAAAACAATAATAACTAATAACGTTATTAAGGCTGAATTTGTATTTCTAAATATTAGCATGCATACATCATTTTAGGTATATGAAACATCAGGTTCTTCTCTACAGAATAATCTCAAGATGAAGGTTCATCATAGGCAGTATAGCCTAAAGTATTTCTTTATCCTTATTCTGAAAGTTTTCATTTGGCTTTCTCTATTTTTTCATAAGTCCCTATTTCCTGATTCAAATCACCTGCTAGTTACTGAAGGTTAAAGGTGTGTAAAGAGGAAATACAAATATACTGAGCCAAAGTGGTAAGAGAAGCCACAGGGGCAATAATAAAGCTTTTGCAGCAACACTGAAAAACAAAACTTTCAAATGCTAGACGTTTTTAGAGACAATAGTTCATTGTTTACTGCTTTAGTCAAGTTTTAAATCCAGTCTCCCATTTCCCCTTACGTTAGCAGTTGACTGTCATACATGGATCTTAAACACAAATATTCAACTAATAAATGATATATAAAAATGATTTAATATTCATTTTAGGATGTACCAAAAAATCACAAATTAAATTCTATCACTAATTCTATTAGACAATAAGGAAAACTTACGTTGCCTGTGTAAATTATCAAGAACTCTTAGGACTAACACTGGGATAGACAAATCAGTAGTCTGATTACATGGATTCACTTTTTGTCTTTTTGTAGATTCAAAAGAGCAACACAAGAAGTGGAATCTCTCAGAATGGCTTCCAGCCACTGGAATGAAACCACTACCTCTGTTTATCAGTACCTTGGTTTTCAAGTACAAAAAATTTACCCTTTCCATGATAACTGGAACACTGCCTGCTTTGTCATCCTACTTTTATTTATATTCACCGTGGTATCTTTGGTGATACTAGCTTTTCTGTATGAAGTGCTTGACTGCTGCTGCTGTGCAAAAAACAAAACTGTGAAAGACTTGAAAAGTGAACCTAACCCTCTTAGAAGTATGATGGACAACATCAGAAAACGTGATACTGAAGTGGTCTAACTCTCAACAACAAGAACAAAACCTTTAAAAGTAGATGTCAGCCTCTTCTGAGATAAAAAAATTTCCTGAGGCCAACTCTTACTACAAAGGTGATTCTGACTCTAAATAATTAAAACATTTTCAATGCAAGAAAACACAAGTGAAATATGCACTTTGTGTGGGTATGTGTGGGTACCTTACATTAAATATATAGTAAGTTGTCATAAATATGGATTTGCCACTACCTTTAATATGATACTCATTAAATTACTAGTTCTCAATATTGAGCAGCAAAAGATGAACTGGAAAACAATCAAAGTTACTGATGCTAAAATTACTTATACTTCAATAATTTATAGACTAAAAAGTAGCATATACACTTACAAAAATGCTATTATGGATCGCTCTCTAAATCAAAAGTAAAATACTTCCATTTACACATAAAGTCCCTACATATATATTGCAATATTTTCTAATTTATTGAAGATGACATTTTAATGATCTGAGTTTTATGCAATCATTAAAGTCTCAAAACAATCAGAAAGTACACAAGTACACCTGCATAAAATCATTAGTCAACTGACCTGCTGTTTAGTAAAAAAAAAAAAAAAATCATCTCAAAAAAGCCCAGACTATTTTCAAACAAAAACTATTACACTCCTGAATAGCAATTATTGAGCTTACTTTTCCTTTTTCCCTCTCGCATTCACTTTCTAAAGGACTAAGACACTAAATGTAGAAGAGTAAGTACAAAGCCAGTAAAAATAAGCTAGTTTATTTATGACGCAAGAAAGTATGACAATTGCCCTGAGCTGTGAGCTTACCTATCCAGGGGATGACGCAAGAGGATCACAAGACTAGGCAGTTCAGTACAGTGCTGTCTCACAAGACAAAAGGTTTGGAGATGGTAGTTTAGTGAGATGCTCTGAATTCAGGCGTAGTACACAAATTTTTCATTTAAAAACAGAAGTATAAAAGTTTTATCTCCTGAAATTCTAAGGTGTTGTATGTTATAAGTCAGTGCAGAAAGACAGAATGATTGTAGTTTTAGAGGACTCATTGAAGTCTCTTTCCAAGTGAGCCCAGAGCCTCAGAAGTAGCTCATTTTTATTGAGGGCTCAAAAAAACAAGCTAAGGAATGTGTATCACTACTTCAATGAATACAGAATACAAATCACCATCTCTTTCATCATATGTCAAGCATTGAGCTCATACAAATGCTAACTGGTAACACTTTAAACAAAGGAGGAGACAACCATTAACATCACATCACAAGCAAGGGACCAAAGAACAGGGCACCTGCAGGAGAAGCTGTTATCTGCAACCTTGAATCCCAGCTTTCCAGGATTCCCAAGTCACACAAAGTCACCCTCCCTGGGCTCTGTTTATTGTTCTTTACTTCTAGGGATATCAACTGGCCTTCTGTTTCATCTCTATGTTATTATACAAGGGATATATATATATATATATATATATATATATATATATATATATAATTTTAATCAAATTAATACTGTCTTGCTATCACCCCTGAAGCAAAACAAAGCATGCTCTTAACTACTATACTTCCTTAGACCAGAAATGAAACTCTTAGAAATTTGATCTACAAAATTAGTACAAAAGAAAAAGAAAAAAAAAAAACCACAAAAATGTTTATGGCATTATTCAAAATCACAAAAATCTCTTAAACTTTAAGTGTAACACATTGATAGTTAATTTAAAAAACTACTCAAACATGTGGCAAAACAGAAAAACATGGAGTATGTAAAGTGAAAATTTCAGAAAACTTTTAATAAAATTATAGTGCTACAAATTTACATATATACAAGTAAAGCCTGAAAACAAACATGGAACAATTAAAACAGCTAACAAAAAAAGTGCTCCCAGGGCTGGTGAGATAGCTTGGTGGCCTAAGTCCCTGCCTGACAAGTGCAAGGACCCAGGTTCAATGCCCAGTACTGCATGTTGTGCCACTCCTAGAACCCCAAGTGGACCATTCTGGCCACCAAAACTGGGTATAGGGGTACACTCCTGTAATCCCAGTGCAGGGGAGGCTGAGACAAGAGGATCACTACATTCCAAGCTGCATAGCGAGACCCTGTATCAAATTAATAAAAGGGATTTTTTTTAATTTTTTTTCTTGTTTCACAACTTTTGTTTGTTTGTTTATCTATTTTTATGGCTGGCTCAGCCTGCCCTCAGGGCAGGGCTGGCTGGCATGTGGTGCCAGGGATTGAACCGCGGTCCCTGAAGCTGCCCAAGCTTTCCTAAGCAGGTGCTTTGGACCACTGAGCCATCCTGCCGGGCCCCAAAAGATGTTTTATAAATAAATAAATAAATAAATAAATAATAAAGTGCTCCCAGGAATTGTACTCAGAATCTTTCACTTGCCAGGCCAAGCCTCTGAGCTATCTCCCTGACCCAAGGACTCTTTTTTTTTTTTTTTTTTTTTCCATTACTGATGGAATGGGTAGAGTTTTGTTTCTGTGGGGTTTTTTTGGTTTTTACAATAACTAGGTGATGAAGAAAAGCGAACAGACTAGCCGGGTGTGGTGGTGCACGCCTGTAATCCCAGCACTCAGGTGGCTGAGGCAGGAGGATTGGTGCAAGTTCGAGACCAGCCTGGGCTACAAAAGTGAGCTCAAGGCCAGCCTCAACTGCA
>PVJA010019572.1:0-30450 GCA_004027025.1 Myocastor coypus | reverse complement strand
ACAGTTGCTAAGGAATTAATATGAATAATGTGTGGGCAGAACCTCCAAGGATAATTCTGTTAAAAAGTATTTGGGATTTGGGCATGGTAGTGCATGTTTGTGATCTCACACTCAGGAGGCTGGGGCAGGAGGATCGTTTGAGACCATCCTGGGCTACAAAGTGAGCCCAAGACCATCCTGGAGTGCATAATGCAATCTGCCTCAAAAACAAACAAAAAACGTGTTTTATTTTTTTTTAAAGTAAGTCAATTATAGTTTTGAACCCACATCCTGTATTTATCTAACTTTGTATTAATATTATCATAAGAAAAAAATGGTCAAGTTGGTTGTTTGACAATTTATAATATCAGCCACAACTGTCCAAGATGAACTTTGAAAAGTTTTATTTTTTTATTTTTATTTTTATTGTTTTTTTTTTGGGGGGGGACCAGGATTCCAACTCACGACCTTGCACTTGCCCAGCAGGCAGTTGTGCCTCGGAGATATCTCCCCAGCCCCCTGAACTTTGAAAAGTTTTAAGTCCATAATTTAGATGGAAATGCAATCTATTATTGAAATTAACCAATTTTCCATTTCCAACAGTAATGAAACTCTTTAACTGCCAGTTCACCCGCTATTGGAACTAATGTATCAAGAGCGATTGTTCGTATCTTTCACATTCACAAGAATCCTTGAAACCAATAAAAGTGAATTACTTTAGAAGGGCAATCATTTGATCTTAATGAAATGCCAGGTTTCAGAAATGAAATATGTAAATACTCAATATGAAATTGCACATTCGTCTCATCACCTTGGTGTAGAGTTTTAAAGATAAGTACTAATCTTTGAAGTAATTACGAGGGGCTTTTCTTGGCTGAGATATATCATTGAGCTTTTCATGTGATCAGTGATAGAACTGTCTTTCAATGTAATCATAAATTCCCACAAATATTTTTGCAGTTCATTTGCTTACCAGCTTTCTTGAACAGTGGGAACAGTTTTACATTTTATACGCGTGCTTCCTTTTGAAGAACATTTGCTGCTGTTGAAAGGGTGATAGGTGTTGAATCAAAGGATACAGAAAATAACAAAAACTTTTTCAGATTAGTTTCTAAGCCCTGGTGCACTGAGTGGACTCTTCAAATGGCCTGGGAACAGTAAGCTCGAGTGTTTCTCCCACTGCCATTAAAATTCAGGAGATCCATCCCACTCCCCAGTCTCACTCCACACAACTACTGATTCTCTATAATTCGATTGGCCTATTCTGTAAAGTTCATATAAATCCACCAATGCACTATGTCATGTTTTGTGACTGGCTTCTCTTTTCATAATATTTTTTAAGAATGTGAAATAGTAAAAAAAACATTAGAAATAATACAAAATTTCAATAAACAAAATAATAGGAATTCAACAGTGGTTACTGTATTGTATGATGTTATCTTCAAATTAGTTGTTTAGGTTATCAGACACAAATTTGCAAAACTGGCTTAAGAGAAAAGCAGTAATTGCAGAAAATCATAAGAAATTAATACGAAAAAAATTAAAATTAACCATTAACTGTCCCTTTCAATAGACCATCAGGAACAAACAGTAAAATTATCCAAATTATCCTGCTTATATACATAAATATATCATTTTCTCTTCTCTCTTTTGCCCTTTTCTTCATACCAGTTTTTCCTTTCCATTGAACAAATACTTTCCTTTTCACAGTATCCATTGTACCTTTCAGACTATATTAAACTCTTTCAAATCCTCGCATTAGACAGTAGGATGTTGGCACATGCAGGTCTGATCTATTTCATTTACCAATACAGTTTCTAGTTGCATCAAGTTACCTATAAAGTCTTCAAACTTAATCTTTTTTATAGATGAATAATACTCCACTGTGTAAAAAATTCCACATCTTTTTTATCCATTCCTCAGTTGATGAGCATCTAGGTTATTTCCAATATTTAGCCATGACATATGGCACTGCCATGAGCATGGGTGCACATATATCACTGTGGTATGATGATTTCAGTTCTTTCCATCCATGTGACAGTACTTTAATGCTTTTTATTTTAGTTTTTATTTAACTGGGTAGAGACACTTTTGCCAGATAGCATAAATGTACATTGTTCATATGAGTGAGAAATTAGCTAAAATGCATCAAGAAAGGGTAAAGGAAAAGAAAGCAACTTATTTGTATTTTTTCATTTTACCACTTGTTAATTTGAAAACTGTTCACAATATACGTATCATGCCCTACTACTTGAAAACACATTGATAACATGAAGTGGGAGTTCACCTAAACTATCCTAGTTTATCTTAAGGAAATTCTTAGTGAAAATATTTACTAAAAACATGAAAAATAGGGGCTGGGGAGATAGCTCCGTGGCACAAGTGCCTGCCTGGCAAGTGCAAGTTCGTGAGTTCGAACCCCAGGCCACCCCCCCAAAAAAACATGAAAAATAAAGAAGAAACAGTAAGCCATATGGAATGTAGAGATAAGAATTATAAGCCAGGAATATTGCACAATTATGAATACCCTATTTCCATAGTAGAAAATACATTTTTTCATGAGGGCAATATAATGTCTGAGCAGTAAGTTTTTCTGTATGCATTTTTGAATGATTTGTTGAAGTTGTTGTTTCAATAAATATTATATAAATGATATTTTGTTGGATTATTTTAGCTAGTAAGATAAGGTCTCTATTACCACCATAATTTGTGCTTTATGCAAATATAAACTCCAATTTTACTTTTTAAATTATAATAAACCAGTATAATATCCCCTAATTTTTAACACTTCTTGAACATGAAGTGGTCTCAATTGCATTCTTACATATCTTACATAACTTTCACATTAGCAGTTTTACAGGGATGTAAATCTACATATCCCTATCACAGAGTCCCCTGAACATGACTGCAAAATAGATATCAGTGTCCAAGATATTTTTGAGGTAGAACGGTTTTAAATTTACTTTTCTCAGAGCTTCCAAGATAACTCAGCAGACTAAGCACCTGCTTACGCAAGTGCAGGGTCAGGGGTTTGATCCCCAGCACCATATGCTGTGCTAGCTCTGCTCTTGGGCGTGCAAAGCCAGCCAGCCATGGAATCCATACATGGTGGCACATGTTTGTAACCCCAGCACTGGGAAGGCTGAAAAGAGGAGATTCACTACATGTCTGAGTGTGTCACGAGACTGTGTAGCAAACACATTTTCAAAAAATTTACTTTTCTCTTTCAAGTTTCAATAATCTTAGTCTATGAAATAAACTGCTTGTTGGCAGATAACAGCAAAAAGAACACAACAATTTTATTGTATGGCTAAGCACAAGAGGCCAACACATATGCCATGAGACTCCAACAAAGGTGAGACAGCTGTAAATTACATGGTGCTCAAGAAAACACTTGGATCCTGGAAATGGGTGAAGTCTCACTATACAGATGAGGTCCCCCAGGTTGCAGCCTCTAGTGGTCATCTCTTTTCTGGGCCAGGTGTCAGGTCTCAAATCTTACCCTCCTGTGAATATTTTTCTTAGATAGAAAGTAGCTCATCAGAAAAGAGTATTATCTACATCACTTATTTATATCATTCATTTAGATAGATTTAAGTTTCTTTTTCTCCAAGAGCAACTTTTTAAAAGTAATTTTTGTGCTTGCTGAGATCTGTAACTTCTCTGAATAATCAACAGGAAATATGCTGAAAATAGATAGATAGATAGATGATAGATAGATAGATAGATAGATAGATAGATATTTAAAGCCTCACATATGGCTAATAAGGACATAAAAATGAACAGAGTGAGATTAGGTTCTGTGCAGTTTCAGCCAAAAAACAGCCAAACCTTGAGGGAGTTCTGAAACTAACAGAATGGTTGAAGTTTGTCTGAGGTTGTAGGAGGAAGTGGTTCTACAGATGTCTCCTTTGACCAGGCACTGGGTGTGAGCTGCCCAAGGAAGGAGACACGGTACAAGGAATGATAAGTTTTTTCCAGCCTAGAGGAAGTCTTCAGAGAGAGCTGGCCTCTTGCAAGTACTTCCAATTACTGGACAAACAAGTCCTTTATTGCTACCAGGCTCAGAGCAGCATGTCACAGTGTCTGAGTCATGCTCTACACATCATTAAATTCCTTAGCTCTTGGTGAAATCTAAAAATCTTTAAAAGTTTTTACTTCCCTTTATTTCATTAGTATGTGTTTGCAGTACATAGCAATTAACATCCATCATGAGTATATAGCATAACTTCTTTCTTTTTTGGAGCAAATTAATGATTATTATGTTTCCTTCTATTCATTTAACAAACTCCTGTTTTAAAATCTTTTATTTTTATAGTTTTATTACTTTGAATAAGAAATAACAGTGAGACAGTTTCAAAACATGTTAGTAGGACAGACACAGTAATCAATACAATACATATTGTTGTCTTCATAGTAGCTGTTGAGAGTACAAGAGCAGACATGATAGCTTTTCTAAACACTATTAGTACAACTATTTCTTCTCCTTGAGCTAAGAGAAAGTAGTCATATGCATAGTCCAATATTCCATAACAGTAGTAGGTTTTCCACAGAACAGGCAATGTCAGAAGTTTTTGACTTGAGCCTTTTACAGCTCAGCATACTAGTACATATTTACATTTTATGCCTTGTAGTTATACTTTTCTGCTGGATGGTTAAGGCCACGTTAAAGCAAGACCTATATAACAAAATATGCAACTTTTGTATCTGACAAGGTCAGTCATATCCCCGCAGGATTTACCTTGAAACCATGTACAACGTTTTGTGGAACTTTTGTCAGTGTCAGCCATCTGAATGAGTAACAGCGATTGCTTGACCAGTTTGTTCTCAGTGAAATGAAAGCCTGAGAGAATGTTTTCTTTCCAGGTGATTCTCCTTAGGCACACTATGCATTGCAGATCCCTTTCCTCTGTGGCCCCATAATCTTCTGGAATAGAAAATTTGGGACACCACTGAGTTATAGGATGGTACTGTAAAGGTTCTCTTCTGTCCTGAGTCCTTACTGACTTTGAAGGGCTAGGACCAAAATATTGGCAATCGGTGTAGCCCATCTTTTTCTCTAATTTGTGGTCTGCAAACTTAAGTTGTTAGCCTTGCAAAAGAGAAGCTTTCATTTTTTTTCTCCTACTGTTCTCCCCCTCTTCCATCTGTCAATCCCCTTCCATTTTCTCTTCTTAATTAAAAGAGAAGAAAGTGCTATGATCTTCTTATAAATGCCTTTCCAAGTTTATTCAAGAAAAAGAGCTAAAGACTATGATATCCCACTTCTGGTAATGAGTAGAAAATGAGAAAATCTTGATAACCACTCTAAAAAAAAAGGAAAAAGAAAAAAGAAAAAAAACCCTCTCATCTCCTCATTGCCAGGGAAAATAAACTAAGATCCAGTATCAGGACAGGATTATAAAAGTTGCAGTAGCAAAGTCCATGGAATACACAATTTCATTAGATCTCATGATAAGAGAAAGCACTAATTATAAATGAATGTGAGTCTAGATAATATAATGAATAAATTGTGACCAGACAACATTAATAGCTTTGAATTTCAAAATTCCTCTTGTCTTTCATCTGGCAACTTTGTGAGTACACTCAGCATAGTGAAATACCAGAGCCCTGCTCCTGGCAAGCTGAAAGATTGATCCATTTTTTTTTTCTCTAAATCTCTGATGAACCATGTTCAATCATGAGGTCCTTCTTTTATCAGAGTCAGTATGTGAAAGCATATATTTTTTTATTTGATAGGGAAAATTCTAAAACTTCAGTGGTTTCCCTTTGTTGCTTTTGGCTTTGAATATCAATTTGTAAGACTATATTTTTGCTTTTAATGCATGCTAGCACTGATGATTCTCCAGGGTACTGCTGGAACCTCAGCTTTAGGCTGGTGCTTGCTTAATCCTTTTCTTTCTGTACATTCTATTTTCTTAAGCTGAGAATCTACTAGATTCTCTGGCCCTCCAATAGACAGATAGCCATTACGGACTCTGCTGACTATGATCCCGTAAGACTATCTGATAACTGCCCTGTACACATACATTTATTATACATATTATAAATGTATATATTATGCATCATAGATACATATATTTACATATATATTTATTATAAATTCTGTTTCTCTAAGTAGTGGTAATACAATTTTGGCACAAAAAAGGAATCATTGCTGTGACTATACCTGACCATGTCATTCAAAAGCCTTTGAAAGATTTATGGGAAAAATGTAGGTAATGTTTAGAGATGCAGGTTAGAGAGACCCTCAAATATTGTAAGTGTAAAATTATAGACAATTCTACTCAGCCTTTAGAAACCACAATGGTGGTAGGAATGCAGAAAGTAAAGGTCACTGTCAGACAGTTTCAGCGGGGAATAAGAACTCTAATTAAAAACTAGCCTAAAGGCCATGCGTGCTATGCCTTGGCAAAGAATTTGTCTAAACTGCCCATGTCTGAGACTTTATAGGAGACTATTAAAACTTTGGTCACTTTTAGAGATGGACCAAATACATTTTATATAATAAGATAAATAAGAGTTTTTGGTGAACAAAGGAGAAATTGTTACAGATTGGATCTGAGATGCTGTGTCTGACTTTCATGTGCTCAGAGATGGGCCTTCTTGGAGGAGGTTGTAGGTTACTGGAACATGACTATGAGTTTGTATTTCTGATCTAAGCTCCTCTCCCTGCTTGCTTGATACCATGGAATCCCTGGTCTTCTGCTATATCACTTCCGTACTGGATCTGCCAATCATGGACTAAATCTTCTACAACCATAAGTAAAACTATATTTCTTCCTCTTTAAGCTTCAGGAGGGGCCAAATCCCTGTAATGGGAAAGTGGCTCATAAACCTTCTATCCTGAGATCTTTTTCCTCCCATGTTCCTAATCTCCTTGCATGTATTACTTCCCTGTCACTTTTACAAACACCCAAGATAATCAATTGAAAAGATAAAAGACTTATTTTGGCTCACACTTTGGTAGATCTCATCTATGATACACTAACTCATTTGCACACAAGTCTGTGGTTGCACTTTATGGTCTACATTGTAGAACAAAGTCATTTACCTCATAGTCAGCATAAAAAAGAAGAAAATCAAGAAGAATAGGCATACTTCCATTTCATATCCCTAATAATTAAAAAATCTTGCACTGGAGCAAGATTTGGTTTCTTTTTTTTTTTTTTTTTAAGAATATTTTATTTTATTTTTTTCTTGTTTCAGAA
This sequence comes from Myocastor coypus, assembly GCA_004027025.1. Classification (NCBI taxonomy): domain Eukaryota; kingdom Metazoa; phylum Chordata; class Mammalia; order Rodentia; family Myocastoridae; genus Myocastor; species Myocastor coypus. The sequence continues at coordinate 23,260 of PVJA010019572.1, read as the reverse complement.
CCTTTGTTTGTTTATTCACTCATTTTTATGGCCGGCTCAGTCCACCCTGAGGGCAGAGCTGGTGCAGCATATGGTGCCGGGGATCGAACTGCGGTCCCTGCAGCCGCCCAAGCTTTCCTAAGTAGGCGCTTTAGACCACTGAGCCATCCTGCCGGGCCCAAGATTTGGTTTCTAACATCTCCCTCTGGCACCAGACTGGGTACTAAGTTTTGAACACATGTTAAATTTGGAGGAGTTGAAAAACTATAGTATTCTTATGTTAGTCAGGTCTGCATTACTGCAAAGATATATCTGAGATGGTAAATTAAAAAAAAAAAAAAAAAAAAAGAAAGTTCTTTTTGGTCCATGGTTTTTGGTGGCTTTGTCCCTGTTGTTTTCATGACTCTAGTAGGTAACAAACATGTCAAGACAGGAGAGCATGAAAGAGGAAGTTGCTCACCTTGTGGCAATTAGGAAGCAAAGGAGAGAAAGAGAAAGCACGTCTCTTTGTGAGCGTGACCCAGAGACTCCACAGCCTCCATCCTCTCTTAGGATTCTACTATTCCATAGTAGCCTTTAACACATGAAGCTTTGTAGACACTTACCTAAATCACAGTAGCTCCTAGGAACTAAAAAGATTTAAAAGCCTTATTACAAGTGGCTCATTGATGTGGTCCACATGGGGAAGACTGTTACAGGAAAAATTAAAGACTGTATCTGGAAGCTAAAGCAGAAGGTCATCAAGTCATTGTTCAGCAATTCTTACAGCTTATATCTAAAAGTATAGAAATGTCTAGTTAGAAAAATTTCAGGTTATTTCCTTTTGGCAGAAAGTGTTAATTTAACCAATATCTTAAGAAGAAATATAGTACATGCTTTAGGCAAGGTCCTAAGGAAAAACTTTACTAAACTAAGTACATGCTAAAATGAAACAATTTCATCATTTTAAGCATATATAAAAATAGATATTCCTTAATAAATTAAGGATAAAAATAAATTTTCAATATCTATTTATTATGAAACTAATATTAAATTTATATTAAAATAATAATTTAAAAGCAAAGAAAAAATTATGCTCTCTGGCACAATTATAACTGAGTATTTTTTTCAGTTTTTAATGCACAGATTTCTTTTTTAATGTAACAAGTATTATACACTCTAATGGGATAGTAAAAATTGATTTTGGAAACATTTCCAAAAGAGCTTAGTTGGCACAAAATTAATGTAATTGTTTGTGTCTCTCCATTTTATGCTTTTAAATCATGTTGCACTTGTCCTAATTAGGCTTGAGGTTTTCTCTACAAAGTAAAGTGGTCAAATCATACTGATGTTCCTGCTTGCTTAGATTCATTTAACATTATGACATTTCAATTATTTTGGAAAATGTAGTAGTAGGACCTAGAGCTGCAGCAACTGGCTAGAAGTAAATCTGCTCCTTCCATTGATGAAACTCAGTGACTAGAGATGAGTGGGAATGCCAGTGATGCTGTGGATCCCAAACTAGAGCTCACATGATGGACATATGGGAATAGAGGTGCAAAAAAATCTGAAGCAATAGTAGCAGTATGAGCCAGCAGGTACTAAGTTGGGTGAACCAGCCTTGTGCTCAGGGACACTCATCGAACAGAGATGGGCAGGCAGGGCTGCCTCTTTGCTTTGCTTTCTTTCTTTAATTTTTAAAAATTTTTTATCTTTTGTTTCTTTTGTTTTAAACAGCTGAGTTATGCCAACTCCATAGTCCAGAAGCAAAGATCCAACCCAAATCCATCACAAATTCACCCTCAAACTGGATAGAGTATACGTTCTGGGATGAGACTTAGACTTTCCACAGAACTGTAGACCCTAGAAGAATCTCAATACTTTTACTTTTCTTTGTCTAATGGGTTTTCTTCTCTGTCTGATGGGGTCTCTGTCTGACCAGTTTAATCCAATAGTCAGCTGGCTTAGCGTTGTTTTTTTTTTTTTCTTGCCTTTGTTCATGCTTAATTTATTTTGGGATTTGTGTGTGTGTGTGTGTGTGTGTGTGTGTGTGTGTGTGTGTGTTTTGTTGTAGCTCTTTTTTCTCCTTTCTTTTTTTCTCTCTTCTGTTTTACCCTATTTTGTTTTTCTGCACATTTGTTGCTTTTTACATGTGTGATTATTTTTGTTTCCTGTTTTTCTTTGCTTTTTACTCTTTTTTCTTCTCTTTCACTTTTTTATTTTAGTGTAAGATCTCAAAAGAAGAAATAAAAATGGAGAGGTATAACTCTGCTGATTGGAAATCAAGGACCTAAGGGTTAAACAATGAAGTGACTGCAAACAGAAAAGATAGGAAGCATGGCGGGGGCAAAGCCATGTGCTTATATACACAGGCTGAATTAGATAATGATCCTAGGAATTTCCAAAATGTTTTTGACACTGAGGATAGCAATATGTAACAATAAAAATATGCTTGGCATGCCTGCCATTCTGGTTTGTTAGATGTGTACCGCTTCTAATGTAATTTCAGTTACTGATATACTCTTTCATTTTTCTATCTTTTCTTTCTCATTCACAACTTAGTTCTCTAAACTTTCTTTTGTATTATTCTACTTTTCCTTTTTTTTTTCTTTAATCAACTATCTTACTTGACTTTATGATACTTTCATGTTAGCAAACACTTTTTCTTCTCTATCTGGTTGACTTCAACATTTATAGGATTTCTCTTCTAATCCTTGACTCTTGTGTCCTGCAATTACTCAAAATAAGTGATCATCCCATGTCCTTTAACTTTGCTCCTACCGTATTTAACCTCATCCACCTCTTCAGCATACTTCCTGTCCACCAAAACATCAGGGTAAAGTCACTCTATTAAGGTGAAAAATGTTGCATAAAAGTTTTGGTATAAATTGGGTTACATTATGTAACTTTAGAATTTACACTTATTGTTAAAGATGTCAGACCAATAGTTGCTACAATTTGTGAGTAACTAGGCTGTTTGCGAGTCTATCATTATTACTAAATGTACTACTTTAGCTGGAAGTAGTATATAATTATACTGTTATAATCAGTTTTTTTCCATTGTTTGGCAACACTGTGACTATGGAGGTTATAACCATCGCCATAGGTCAATAACAAAGAAATGTTAGAGCCAAATACATCAGAACTCCACATTCTTAAACTGCTGGGAAGGTGAGCTTTGGAGTAGACAGAGACCAAGAACAACCTACACCTCGAAGTCATCCCGCAGAACAGACATCTCCTGGGAAAGATGCAACACCAGTGATAGAACTATATAACGTAAAAGATCTGCAAGTATCAACACAGAAAACAAAAGAAACAAAAAATAGACAATAGAAAATGATAAAGACAAGAAACAAAATGAAAGCCCAAACATACAGACCAACCATGGCAAATCCGTAGCACAGAGAGCTAGGGGAATTCAGAAGCCAATCACTGGCACTCTCTGAAATGATAGCAGCACAAGAAAAATTAAACAGAAGAAGCCATGCAAAATAATATCTACTACACAAAAATAAATGACAAAACAATAAATCAGACTCAGATAAAAAAAATAGATGAGCTTAGGAAAATCATGGAAACCATGGATGTTCAGCCAAGACAAGAAATAGCGTCTATGAAACAGATTCAAACAGAAATTCAGATGATTAAAATCTCTGTTGAATTTATATGCAACATAAAGAATGAAGCCAAGGATAGAATATCAGAAAAAATATCTAACAATACACTGCATTCAAGAAAAAACATTTAATCCCAGAATAAGTTGATAGACCCAAGGCTGAGGATGAGAAAATAACCCTATGTACCAAATGAATCCAGGAAAAAGTAGGGATAGACATTGGGACCAAGAAAGACCCAGAATTGCAAAGAAAATTCTGGGCAACAAAAGTAAATCAGGAGACCTTGCAGTTCCTGACCTAAAATTATACTATATAGCTACAGTAATAAAATCAGCATGGTACTGGCAAAAAAATAGACCCGAGGATCAATGAAATAGATTAGAAGATGCAGAAACAGATACAAACACACTCAGCCACCTTATCTTCGACAAAGGTGCCAAACACACTTACTGGAAGAAAGATAGCCTCTTCAACCAATGATGCTGGAAGAATTGGCTCTCTACATACCGAAAACTAAAACTTGACCCTAGTCTATCACCATGCACTAAACTAAAGTCAGAATAGAAATTCTATTTGCAAACAATAATAAGCAAAAACTGATCAGAAGAGACAAGGAAGGTTCACTACATAGATATCTGTTGTCTCAGTTACTCTTCTTTTGTTGCGGGGACAAATATCTGACACCCAAAATGAAGAAAGGAAAAATTGATTTAGCTCACAGTCAGTATAGGTTTCAGTCCATAGTCAGCTGGCTCCAAGGCAGAGTGGCACATGGCAGAGAGCAACCTTTCACAGCAGCTGCAAAGAGCAGAAAGCAAAGGGAGTGGCAGCAGCTCAGACAGCTCCCAAGCCTCTTTCCACTCCTTACATTGTAATGAAGATTACCTGTCCCAAGGCAGGTGCAGTAGGCACACCCATAATAATCACAAACTCCAGAAGCAATCCATGACTGCATGAGGCTTTGAGGAGATAATGAGGTACAAACCATAACACTTTACAAGTTAAGGTAGAACTCCAAGAGTCAGAGGTAACAATTATATATACAACAAACACCAGTGCACCCAATTGCTTTAAATAAATATTAACAGACATGAAAAACCAAACAATTACTAACACAATTGTAGTGGAAAACCTTATTACTCCACTCTCACATATAGATCCACTAGAAAAACATCAACAAATATCAGAATTAAGCAATACTTCTGAACAAATTGACTTGAAAGATGTCTAAAGAGTGTTTCACTCCAAAACATCAAAAAGCACATTTTTTCTCACCTGCACATAGGACATTCTCCAAAATAGACCACATATTAGTGAACAAAACATGTTCATATATATGTAGAGAAATTGAAATCATGACATTATACTATTTGATCATAATACAATGAAACTAGAAATGAAAAAAAAAACCATAAAAAAACAAACTACACAAACAACCCTACAGAGAACCACAATACCTGGTTCATATCTCAACCTAGTATAAGCACTTTATGAAAAACCAACAGCCAACATCATACTAAACAGGCAAAAACAAAAAGCCTTCACTTTAAAATCAGAAACAAGACAAGGGTGTCCACTGTCTCCATTCCTACTCAATATAGTTCTGGGATCATTAGGCGGAACAGTTATAGAGAGGATAGAAATAAACACTAGAAAAGAAGAAGTAACATTATCATGATTTGGAGATGACGCGATAATCTGCATAGAGAAACAACAACAACAACAATAACAACAACAACAAAAAAAACTGCACCAGGAGTCTTACAGATTGAATCACCAAATTCAACAACATTGCAGGATAAAAAAGTCAGCACCCCAAAATCAGTAGTATTTTTATACATAATGAAGGTACTAAGAGAGAAATTAGGGAAACCATGCTTTCCATAATAACTTCCAAAATAATGAAATACTTATTTAATTGAGATTAATGAATCAATCTCACAAAGAACATGAAAGATTTATACAGTGAAAATTTTTGTATTCTGAGAAAAGAGATTGAAGAGGATTTGAGAAAATGGGAAAACATTCCATGCTCCTAGGTAGGAAGATTCAACACAGAGAAATAGCTATATTCTCAAAATTGTTATACAGATTAAGTGCAATATTGACTAAAATACCATTAGCATACCTCACAGAACTAGAGAAAACTTTCCCCATTTTTTTTCGAACAAGAAGAGACCCAGAATATCAAAAGCAATCCTGGGAAACAAAGGGAAGGCAGGAAGTATCACAAATCCAAATATGAAATTATAATATAAAGCTACTATGATAATATCAGCAAGATGCTGGCATAAAAACAGACCAGAAGATCAATGGAACTGAATAGAAGATGTAAACATAACTGCAAACACATTCAGTAACCTTATCTTTGATAAAGTGTCCAAACATCCTCACTAGAAGAGAGATGGCCTCTTTAATAAATGGTGCTGGAAAAATTGATTTTTCACATACCAAAGCTAAAGTTAGATCCATGCCTATTGCCATGTATAAATCTACAGTCAAAGTGGATCAAATATTTAAGTATTAAGACAGAAACACTAAATTTTCTGGAGAAAAATGTAGGTAGAAATGTGAAAGACATAGGGGTAGGTAAAAAGTTCATGAACAAAAACCAAACTACATGAGAAATATTTATAAGAAGCAACAACTGGGATCTCATCTTTTTGAAAAATTTCTGCAGTTCAAAGCAAATCTCCAACAGAGTGAAAAGCAAACCAGAACACTGAGAAAAAGCTCATAGCCAACTGTCTTTCCAACAAAGGCCTTGTGCTTAGAACATACAAACAATTTTTGAAAATCAGACTCCAAATTCAAAGATACAATAAAAAATTGGGCATTTGAGCTGGGCATGGTGGTGGACACCTGTAATCTCAGCACTTAGAAGGCTGAGGCAGGAGGATCAGTGTGAGTTCAAGACCAGCCTGGGCTACAAAAGAGAGCTCAAGTCCAGTCTGAACTGCATAGCAAACCCTGTCTCAAGAAGACAAAACAAAACAAAATAAAAAAACAGCAAAAGGCAGATGAATATACACTTCTCAGAAGAAGAAATACAAATGGCAAGTAAATATATGAAAACATGTTGCACATCATTGGTCATCCAAGAAATGCAGATTAAAACAACATAGATTGCATCTTACTCCAGAAAGAATGGCTAACATCAATAAGGCAGCTAATAACAAATGCTAGAGAGGCTATTAAGAGAAAGAGAAACTCATTTCCACTGTTGATGAGAATTCAGAGTGGTACAACCACTATGGAAATAAGTGTGGAGATTCCTTAAAAACCTAGCATTGGAGGTCCTATTCAGGCCAGATATTCCCATCCTGAATTTTTTTTTCCAAAAAACCCCGAAAACCTCATACCATAGCAATATTAGCGCACCCCTATTTATAGCAGTGAAATTTGTTAAAGCTAAATTCTGAAAACCACCCAGATGCCCATCAGCTGAAGAATGGATGAATAAGATGTGGCATTTTTACACAGTTGAGTGTTATTCAGCTATAAAACAGTATAAATTTGAGGATTGTTCTCAGTAAGTGGATGTACTTACAGAACACATGCTTAAGTGAAAAAAAGTCAGGCCAGTATGTGCACATATGGTACTGTCTGCTTAGTGTGAGAACCTGAAAGACAAAAATGGTATCTGAATGGAACAAGAAATAGTGGGAAAAGGGAATGAATTACTCAAAAATAAAGAGCAACTGAGTTAAGGAAGACAGAAGAAGGAGTGGGGGAAAGAGATTTATCTATGATGTAATCAGGATAGTTTGGACAACTATACTGTGCATTTCTGCTGGGCTATGATAAAGATCAGATAATACTTAATTTGTTTTGTTTTTTTTTTTCTATTGTACCTTTTATCTTTTTAATTTCTTATGCTTTTTTACTTTTGTCTTTTTTTCTTCCTATTTTACACGCATATATCTGATAACATGAATAACTGGCTGGAAGACAACACTATGTATTACAACAAATACTTTGAAATTCATATTACTTTGGTAAGTGAAATTCTACGTCACTTGCTATTTTTCTGTTTTAATTCTAATTTGTACTCTCTTTAACAAACCTATACAAACACATGAAAATTGAGGAATACTTTTCTGAACAGCCAATGGGTCACAGAGGAAACTGAAGATGAAATTAACCTATGACCTAATAGAGCAAATAGATATAAAAATATCAACATTAGATACTCGTAATAAAATCCATATAGGAAATAATTATATTGGTTACCATTTATTTGCTGCCTTATGACTAATTTGGAAAACCTAAAGAGTGTAATGGAATGAAATGATTGTTCTTGAATGTTCTAGAGAAATATGGAAATTGGATGGGCTCAAAGATTTAAATTCCAGTTCAAGTTCCACATAAAAGACCTGAAATCCTCACTTCTTGCCTTAGAAGAAATCCATACTTTTTTATAGCTACAGATTTGCTATTTTAAAGAATTAAACCCCTCAGTGACTGAGTTACAAGACAAAATGAACTTTCAGGACTACTAGTTATCTTGTTAAAATAAGTGGGAAGGAATGGGATTTTGAAAATTGGAATCATGATGTACTATATTTATAGATGCCAATGAAAATGGAAACATCAGACTTTCAAATATAGACAAATCTCCTTGCCAGTAGAAGCAGCTATTCCACTTCTGCCTAAGGAGATTAGTTCTGCTCTTTCTGAAGAATCCATCATTGTTTTTTTTTTTTTTTTAATCCATCATTAGTTTGTAGGGCATTTCTGACTACTCTTAGGAGATGCTCTCCCCACAAGCTATCTGTTTCTATAATTAGTCCTACTTTTCCTTTCCCAGTGAAGGCCCATAACTAGATTCAAGACCCTGAAGTGTAATGTATAAAACATAGTCCACAAGAAAAGAAGCATGTTTTTACCAACTTATGCTAAGGAAACGAGTGGGGATGGGTTTTAGGAATATAGCATCATGACAGAAAGGATATAGAGTTTAATAACTGAATTTATTTACATGGACTCTGTAACCCTGATGAGTTTTGTGGTGTTCTGGCAATTTGGTATGTTAATTTCAACATGAAGCTCAGAGGTGATCAAAATTCAATTAAGTCTTGTGGAAGAAAACATTCAAAATTGTAGAGTCATTATAACATTAGAATTGTGATGCAAGTCCTGTACATTTGGGACCTTTTGACCCAATTGTGAGAAGTAAATTGTGGTGTTTATTTATTCATTTGATATAAAGTTATACCCAGTATCCACTGAGTGATCTGTGCTTAAACTTTTCTGTAAATCAGAAATTACAACAGGTGTTGTCACTGTTCAATAAGAGTGTCTGTGTGAACAGAGCATAATGTGGCCAAGTGTTAGCAGAGTAAAAATGTTGACACTTGATAATCAAATTCCAGATGGATATAATTACTGTAATGAACAGTAGACTCAAAAGACTAATTAGAATATTGCAGCTCAGAGCTCTATGGCATCAGGTAATTGACTATGATATTTCTAGAAAAATATAGATGCAAAGTGTACTAAACTCTTTCCTGAAAGAATTCCAAGTGTAGTGAGAATAATTTTTCTCTTAATCACCAAAATTGAGAAGCACAACACCTCAAGAAATTTGAAGACTGTCACCATTTATATGCCTAGAATCTGTTTAATGACAGTAGTTGTGCCTGGTGTGCTGTGTCACACCTTTGATCCTAACACTCATCGTTGAGTGAGGAGGACCACCATAAATTTAAGGTGAGCCTGGACTATAAGGTGAGGCCCTGTCTGAAAAAGAAAGGAAGATTGTTTAGAAACATTTGGGGAAAAACCCTGCTACATTGTAAGTAATCCATAGAGGTAACTTTTGCCTTCCTTAAAGGTATTTATTTATAGCTACTTACCAATGTGATTTTTGCTTTGTAGAACAGAGTATAATTACACTTCAGGGGATTACTGGACACTGTCCCTAAAATAACACTAATTCTTATGGAAAATGGCTCACAAATCAGAATAGGGGCTCTTAGAGGTCAGATGACCAACAGAAACTTTGCTTAGGTCTGTCTGACAGCGGAACCAGTATGCTGCCAAATCTATGCTGTGGTTATTGTTCCAGATTCAGAGTCCAAGTTTACAAAAGACATCTTAAGAAATAGGAGAATTTTCATATGAGTTTCCTGGCCTATGAAGTAAAGAATGCTATGGAAGTAAAGACCAAGTTGAAGCCACTATTACTGACTCTACTTGATAATACTGTGAACCAAAACAATTACTGCAGTCCAGAAGGATGTAAAAAATGCAGACTTTGTGCCATATTCTTGTTCAACACATCTCCTTGTCCTGTGAACCAAGCAGATGGATCTGGGATAATGGCAGTGGATTAGTATGAATAATCAGATGATAGCTGCAACTGTGGCTATTATTCCCAATGTGATTCCACTGCGTGGGAAAATTAAGGTATCCTTTGGCATTTGATATATAGCTGTTCATCTAAAAAATGATGTTTTAGAAGTATATGTCTAAAGGCAAGTAAAAATCAGTTTTATTTCAGTTAGGAAAGTCAACAATACATCTCATCTTTACTTTCTTATGGTACGAGTTCTTCAGCTTTAAGGCATAATATAATCCTAAGCAGAATTGATTGCATTCACTTTCACAAAGACATCAACATTCACTGCTGAGGATGCACTTCCCAGTCGTACAGCACAACACCGAATGCAGACGAGGGGACCATTTCTCACAACAGTAGTCTGAACACCTGAGGGCAGGCTGGTAACAGGAAACAGCTACCATGGTGGCAGGTGCTTTGTTTTTATTGGCATAGACACTTCCTTGGACATGGGCTTTGACTTTCATGAGTGCATTTTTGCTGTCCACAATAATTACGTGTGTCATGGGGCATTGGCACATGTGACTCACACATCTCAATTGTTTTTCCTTCTCTTACTTTCCCTCTTGTTCCTCACCCCCATGTCTCCAGATCCCCTTCCACTTTCAAAATCTATATTTCCATTTCCTATTATTTATCTTTTATTTTCTTCTTTAGGTTACTTATATTTTGGATTCCTCATGTAAGAGAAACCACACAGTATTTGTGCTTGTGTGTTTCAGTTAGTTTACTCAATATTATGGTCTCAAGTTGGGTCTATATTTTAGAAGTGACTCAAATTTATTTTTCACTTAAACTGAGTTTTAATAATATATATTAGTTACAATATAGAATATATTAATATTTGTAAATGTAATAATAATATATAATTCTATATTACATAATACACATCACATTTGCTGTCCATTTACATTTTGATGGATATACAGGCCACTTTCAACATTTACCTGTTATAAGTTGTGGAGCTATAAAAATGGGTATGCGTGTATCACCCTAATATGATGTCTTTAATTCTTTAGGGAATATACCTAGAAGAGGAGTAACTTGGTCAAGTGTAATCCCTATTTTTAAGTTTTTGAGGAATTTCTACATTGATTTCCATCATTGTTGTACTAGGTTACATTCCCACCAACAATGTAGAAGCATTCTTTCTTTCCTACAGTCTTACCAATAGTTATTAGATTTCTTGAAGACGTCCATTTTTTCTGGAGTAAAATGGAATCTCATTGTTGTTTTAATCGTCCTTTCTTTAATGACCAATGATGTTGAACACATATTTACTGACCATTTGTACTTTTTCTTCTGAGAACTATCTATTACTTTTAAGTTCCCATTTTTGACTGGGAATTTTTATTTGAGAGATCTAGTGTTTCTTGCATGTAATGTTCTGTCCATACTAGGAGCTCTAAACTTATGGGAACATCTTATCCACTATCACAGTATTTCAAATATTCTCTGGCCAAGAATTCACTTCACAGTCATTAAATAGGGCAGCAAACTTATGCTCATGGAATTCACTAATCTTACCATGTTCAAAATGTAAGTACCTGCCTCATTGAATTTCAGATGCTCTTTTGGAGGCTGAGGTGAGATGCTAGTTAAATGGAAATATCTAGCAGGAAATTAGATGGTAACAATTTCTTTCAGGATATAATATGTGCTCTAAATCATCATAGAATATTTTATAAAATGTGATGCTGTTTCTCCCATTGATGAGGTTCAAGGTCACAGGAATTAAAGAATGGAGATAAAATTATGAAATATTACCCTTCCTGAGTTATTAGCAACAATGCTCCTGCCAGTCTCCTAATCTGTAGTCTGTGGTTGTTAGAGTCTGAGTTTTAAAGGAAGGAGTATTTCCACTAGGAAGTATAACAATGATGACATCAAATAGATGTTGAGATTGCTGTTTGGCTGTTTCTGCTCCTTAATTAACAGGAAAGCAAGGTGATTCTATTGCCTGTGGTTATAAACCCTGATTTTTAAAGGCACATCAGGTTTGTGCTATACTATGCAAGGATTTTAGAATATACTTGTTCTTTTATGATTTCTCTAAGCAGGCTTAAAGTGTCTTGTGAGTAAAGGCAGTGAGAAATGCATCCCAGCGCAGGTGGGACTGTTGCTTCAGTCATGAAGTTTCATGTACTTAGCCAGGCAGAGAAATATGATCGTGTTGAATGTTTGCTGAGGGCAAACAAATGAATGTGCAAGGATGAAGGGGAACTGAGCAGTTCTTGCTCATTTTCTGCAGGGAATTGGCTCCAGGACCTTGTGTGGGTGCAAAAATCCACTGATACTTAAGACGCTTACATAAAATAAAAACATACAACCCACAAACCTCCTCCCATACACTTTAAGCCATATCTTGAGTACTTAAAATACCTAAGACAAAAATAAATACTTGGCAAATAGTTGTTATACTATATTTCCAAGGGAATAATGGAAAGAAAGACATGTGAATGTATGTACAGAACAGATGAAAGTTCTAGGATGTTGGAACCACTGTTGGTTGAAATTACAAGTGTGAAACCTACAGAGATCAAGGTGACTGTAGCTCTGAATATTGCGTTAAATAATATGATCAGTTGCACAAGAAGAACCACAGCAATTGTAAATATTTCTTCCTGATTTATTTTAAATATATTGTTTGTATACTAGATATATATTTTTGTTATCTTTCCACTCTTTTTATTGTCAAACATTACATATATGCATGGGATCATTGTAAGTTACAAAATATCAAAGGAGAACACTGACTACCACCCAAAGACTTGGAAATATTTTGGGGGAAATAGTTAAGTATCATTAATTTATAAACAAGTAGTTTTATCATGTTAAGTGAAAGTCTGTATTGGTTAAGGATGCATATATATGTGCAAGATTAGCATGAGGACTGTGGTTTTTGTTTAGGAAAAAAGCTTGACTAGAAAACAGCCTCCAATTATTCAAATACAAATCTAAAGGGTTTACCAAGGGACTTTGTAGACATAATTAAAATGTGTACTCACCTGACATTTAGCAAGGGCTATTACTGTAGATAACCTGTCTGGGATTGAGTCAATCTGGAGAAAGTCTTGAAAAGCTAGATGATGCTTTCTCGAACACAAATTCTTTCTGTGAATGACAGCTTGAGCCCAAGGAAAACAGTTTTGCTTACTGTTCTTTAAAATTCATCCTTTTTTAGATTTTCCTAAATTTGAGGATTGTTTAGGTATCACTCATAGACTAATGCCTTGCAATAAAGTTCTTAATATGTTCTGAGTGTTTTACTCATCTGGCTGGACTGGACTGATGAAATGATAAGCTCTTGTGTGCTGCTATAACCAGTAGGCCTGAGAAAACTCTGAGACTAGCCTGAATCTGAAATGCTGATAATGACAAAACTGAAACAAAGCAACTTGGAGAATCCACAATAAATTACTAAATTCCTATACACATGTGACCTACCTAAACCGAGCCAAGACAATGCAAAACAATCTAAGCTGATCAATGACAAGCAATGAGGTTAACACATCTGAATTTTCTCAGACTGTTAGAGAACTAATACAAATACTTCTCAAGATTTCCCCCTTGACAGAAAATGAAGTAATTAATCTCAAGTTGATTTTATGAAGCCAACATTATCCAGACACCAAAACTGAGTCAAGACTGAACAAGAAGAAACCCTATAGACCAATATCCTCGAAGAATAGGCACAAAAAAACCTCAATAAGATCTTTTTTAGGTAGAGTTTGACAGTATATTAAAAAAAATTGTAGTGCGCCGCCTCGCCAGCAAGGAGGATGCAACACACAGTTCTTCCTTCAGTGGTTTATTCAGGACCCTTGTACAAGCTCGGTTGTCTTTCTTCCTTCTCCCCCGGTTGTCTTTCTTACTTCTCCCCCGAGCACCCGCGGGCTTCTAACTAAATACTCCCGAGCATCCAATCCCGGTTAGCTACGTGGCACTCAACGGTAGGTCCACATACGCGGAAGCAAGCCAAGGGTTTCAGCCTTGACTATATATGGTAATAAACAACGGCGGAGAGCACTCACCCCTCGGGCATGGAAGGCGGAAGCCGGCGCCATCTTTAGGGTAAGGCAGTACACGGCTCTCCACAAAAAATCATGCACCATGACCAAGTTGGCTTCTTCTCAGCAAAGATACTTCTCATACAAAGATACTTTAGCAATAAATGTAATACATCCCTAAATAAATCAAAGATATAAAACACATTATTATTTCAATAAATGAAAATAAAGCCTTTGAGAAAATTCAACTTCTCTGTATGATAGCCCTCATAAAAATAGGAATAAAAAGTTCTTTCCTTACACTCATATAAGCCACATGTGATGAGTGGCTCCCAATATCACAGTAACAGCAAAAATGGAAAGAATCCAAATCAAGAATAACACATCTGTTCAGTTTACATTTGAAAGTTTAGCAAAGCAAGCCTGGAAGATAAAGAAATGAAAGGGATGTGAATAAAAAAAGAAATCAAATCATCTGCATTTAGAGATAATAGGGTTCATTACAAAATGACCTCAAATATTCCACCAGAGTAGTTGTAGATATGATAAACAAATTCCAGTAAATAACAAGATACAAGGGTGATGCATAAAAAGCAAAGGCGTTCTTATACACTAAAAATAAATTCACCAGGAAACAAATCAGCAAACCAGTTCCATTCACAGTTACTTCAAAGAAATAAATACATAAGAAGTGATCCAAACAAAGAGATGAGAAATCTGTACAATAAAAATTATAGAACATCAAAAAAGAAGTTACAATGCATAAAAACCAAAAGAAAAAAAAAATTAAGAGACCTCCTTCTTCATATATCCAAAGAACCAATACTGGAAAATTGTCACATTAGCAAAATCTACAGATTCACTGAAATGCTTATTACAATACCAACATTATACCTCACAAAACTTGAGAAAAAATAGTATAATTCATATGGAACCAGAACATACCCAACAGAATAAGTAAAACTTGAAAGTTATAATAGATATAGTAAAATGGAAGGAAACTGAACATAATGAATGAACAATAAAGATGAGAGAAAGGAAAAAAGATAGGGAAAATGGAAGGGAAAAAACCATACAAGTATATGTACAAGATAGCTGGAATGATTGCAGTACTATTTTCTGTCAGTTTTTGGAAAGTACCAGTTATATTTAAAATTATCAGTCTGACTGACTGTGTATGTTAATATCTGTAATCTGAGCCACTACATTAAAGATGGCAATGTACAATACAAAAACCACAGTTGAATATCTCACATCTTGTTCTTACAAATGTTTAGTGTTTCTAATATCTTATCAATTATTATTATACTCTCTTTAAAATAAACTAAAAGATAAAATGAAAGGAAATCATATTGAAAAGTAATGGAACTAGAGGTCACTAAGTAAATTGTGCTGGACTCAGAACATCTTTTCTCATAAATAAGAAATCTAACAAATAGCTAAAGTAAAGGAGAGATGAAAGAGAGCTAAGAGGTAGGCCTTTGGAGATGGAAAAGCAGAGAAAGGGGAAAGTAAGGGGAAAAGGAGGCATAGGGTAGGAAAAAGACCATGACGTACTAATTTACCAAAATAAAACTGACCTTTCCATATTACAGAAATGTACTTTTTTTTTTAAAAAAAAGCAGTATGATTGTAGTCAAGGTATTTAGTTAAGAACCATGCTTATACCATTTAAGTTATTCTATTCTTCAAGAACAGAATGTTCAATGGATATAAGCTAGATATGTCTCAATCTTCCTACATGATACATAAAAAGCTATATGTGCTTTTCTGCATTAAATATTTTGATTAAGATTAATATCATGATTTGTTTTTCTTTTAAAGAACCAGTGATTGAACCAAGAATCTCACACAATGCTAGGCAGCCAATATACCACTGAGTTGCACCTTTGTTGGTCCATCATGGGTATCTCCATCTTATTGTTAGCCTTATTACGATCAGAATTAAGATGTGTTATGTACATGTACCAAGTGCCCAAAAGCATTGCAATCACTACAAATATGGGCCGATAGAAATTTTTAAATTACATATATTTATACATAAGAAATATTAATTCAGAGAGCTTATCCCCAGGAATTTGTCTTTCTATTTATGATATTTGGATAGCTAGATAGCAAGGATCACAGATTTTCTTTATTTCATGTGACATTTACTATGAAAAAAAATGGCTAGAACTTCCAGGGCTGTAAAATGCAAGGTATGTATTTATCCCAGGTATTTTTGTATGTATTCATTAAATAAGTGCTGATTATTGAATGTGAACATATGGGACTATATGGTGGTTGACACTGTGTCAAACTGAGACATTGGAAGCTTGGCAGGTTAGGCTTGGTGATACCACGCTCTGGGGCATGGCGGCCCCTCAGGTGGGGAGGCCCACCCTAGAGTGACTCAGCCCAAAAATGGCATATAAAAGGGATGAAGAAGACTTTCGTGCACTACTTGCTTGGAGGAGCTCTGATCTTTACTGCACCACTTCGCAGCTTTGCCACCTCTTTGCAGTCACCACTACAGAGGAGCTGCAATCTTCACAGCCACCGCCACTTCCTTGATGTCAGTCTTGTCAGTCAGCATAGAAAGAAAAGAGAGGCTTGAAAGATGATAATAGTATCTACTATAAAATTATTTGTAAAGTAATATTAAATACTGTCACAAATAATTTTTATAATTAATTGCTACATTCATGAAATAGATGTTATGTAAAGAAAGGTAATGTCAAACTTTAGTAATTATAAAACATTGCTCACTAAAACAAAAATAAATGATAATTGATAATGTAAACACATATTGAAGATTTACAATATGCCTGTTATTCTTCTATATGCAATGTAGGAATCTTTTTTCATCTTCACATAGTTCTGAAGGTAAATACTACTGTATAATTATTCCAATTTACATATCAAAAAGAATAGACATACAAAGGAAAAATTATTGAATATGGATCACATAGCTAATGAACTCAGTTATGTATGACCTTAACATTTATATTCTATTATTATGGCCATCTGTAATTAAAGAAAAATAAAAAAAATAAATGTTTGACGTTATTCTTTCATAATGGTAAGTGACCTAATGATTAACTATCAAGGTGAGTAAATTAGATGTTGTGCTCTTCTCTTCAAAAAGAAAACACTTAACAAACAATGCTCTTAGCATGACTGAATTCAAAATGTAGGGCAATTTCGTTACTACAAAGACTTTTGCCTTTTTACGTGTTTATGGTACTCCCAACATCCTTGTATCTTTCTCTACCTATAGTAAACACTAATTTGTTCTCCATTTCTGTAAATTTCAAGAGCGTGATAAAAATAGCATCATATATGTAACTTTTTGAAAGTTGCTATTTTCTCATTTATCATTGTGTCCTTGCAAGTTATTCAAGTTGTTGCAAATATGAATATTTGTTCTTTTTTTACCACCGTGTAATATTGCTGATTTGGAAGTATCAAAGCTTGTTTAATATTTTCCTACTGAATGGTGTCTTTGTTGTTTCCAGTTTGAGATATTACAGGGGAGCTGCTTTAAACATTCATTTGCAGGTTTTCAAATTTTTAATTATATTTTTAATTTATTTACAATAGATGTTCAGAAATGAAATAATTGTGTTATATTATAAGTATATGTTTAACTTTGTAAGAAATTGCCCAACAATTTTCTAGACTATCTGTACCACTTTGCATTTCCACCAGCAACGTATTAGTTTCTCCACATTTTTGCCAGCACAGGCATTTATAATATAGCAAGAGTAAATTTAGAAAATTTTTGTCTTTAACTATGCACTTCTAATATTTACAAAATAATTGTCTTAAATATTTCTTCCTTATTCATTGAGAATTGCATCAAACAATGCCTTCATTTGAGATTCAACAGGCAAACACAGTGAAGAAAATATCACAGGAAAAGGAAACTCAACGTCGAAGCTACAGGGATACCTTGTTGTTTCCCTCCTGGGGTGGTTCAGGTGCCCTATTAGGTCTGAACTCACATCATCATAGGAAAAGTAGGATGTCTTGTGGTCCCTATGTGGTCTTCAAATCCTGACTTTTCAATAGGCCTCTAATGTTACTAACAAAGCAGTAAAAGGATGAGTCACTTATTGCTTAGCTGTGCTAAGTTCAGTCTCTCATGCCTTTTCTGTTTGTCATGTTTCAGAGTTTCCTCCACAGCCTGGAAATATTTCCAACATGACAAACTTTACCCATTTGTCTAAAGGCTAAATACATGTTGAATACAGCAGGCAGTGATGAGAGTAGTAAAATACATTAGGAAGACCTATTGCTTAGCAAGTGAGTGAATCTCACAACTTCTTTTTACTTGAAGTAAATGAGTTTTATTACTGAAGCCTATAAACCAAAGCAAGCAAATGAAGTTCTCACAAATGCTTTCCTTCTATTAGTCTATGGGGAATGAATTGGACCCAAATACTACCGTATTGGACACATGATAGACCTGGAAGTGAAAGAATCCCATTCTCCTTAATATTCTTCATATCATCTTTTTTTATGTATTTAGTATAGGTTCTACAGGGCTTCACTATGCAGTTTGGACTTATAGTGACCCTCTTGTTTTCAGCCTCCCAAATGCTGGGATTACAGGAGTGTACCACCACACCTAATCTCAATCTCCATCTCAGCATACCCCAGATCAAACTCTGGCCCTGTATCTGCCTGAGCATGCCCTTTAACCCACTCAGCTATCTGTCTGGCCATTCATATCATTTTTGATGTTCATTCTTCTATATAAACAAAGACTTGAGCTCCAGTTAGCCTGGGATTTAGTGCCTAAAATGTTGGCCAAGAAAACTATACACCTAGCAAAGAAAGCCTTGAAAACAATGGTAAGTAGAATCTCTTTGATTCTCTGTGAACTTGGTTCAGATATAGCTTTTATAGCCAAAAGGAGGAGTCCATCCTTTCTGCCCCTCCTTTTTCCTGTCTAGCATATTTTCCAGGAAACTCAGGTGAGATATCATTATTATCTCCAGATGCATAAAACACTAGATACCATTCAATTAAATATATGTTTTCCAATTAGGTCCTTTACCTCCTGTCCAGATGCAAAACCTTTTGATTTACCATAATAGTCAGAAAAGATTAACTTGAATAAACATATGCAATTATAAAAGGGACATATTGAACTATATTTTATTTAAATTGCTCACATAATAAAAATTAACAGTTTCTTTAAAATTTACCAAGATCACTTAGTCTCATAACACAGCAAAAAGTAAAATCTAGTCTTAAACTGCAATACTAGATCTTTTAATGAAATTCCACACATCTTAAATCTATGTGTAATGGAAAAATAATGATTGTATATAAATATTAAGAGAATATCAATCATTATAACAAATCAAGCATATTTGTGTGTGTTTTTCATAAATATTGTGCTAGATATCATGTTAGTTAATTCTGTTGCACTGCCACTGTTATAACAAAAATAGTTCTTACAAAATGTGTAGTACTTATCTGTGATGAAACAAATAGACAAACAAGTATGTTAATTATGTTCAAACAAAGCAATTAGAACACAAAAAGACTTTTCAATTTTTAAGTGACTGTCACAGGTTCGATCAACAGTCAAGGGAAAGTATAAGAGAATTTGTAATATAAGAAACTGTTGGACATTTCATTACCCTGAACCAAACTGACCCCACACGCTGCAGTTGGATCTTGGCATGGGTTTTTTCCATCGACACTGTCTGGCACCTTAAAAAAATGAATAGTGACTAAGGCAGATTTTTTTCAGACACAGTGACAGGCCTACAGGAACAATTGAGGTGACTGGGTTCTCCTGTAACATCAGAGGTGACCAGGGGAACATGAGCCACACAGTAGGACCTTGACCACATAACACACAATGAATAGGTAGGACTAATGGGGTAGAAAAAGCAGAAGCAATATCAATAAGATCCAACAGATGATAAGTTAAGTGATCCAGTGTTGTGCTTGTGAACAAAGATACACAAAATAGAAGCAGGTGGTTGGGGTGCCCATTTTTATAATTTAAATTTTATTTTTATCTTTCTTTTACTTTTATCTTTTGTTTCTATCTCTTTTCTAAATGGATAAGGAAAACTCCAGCCACAGAGCTAATCCCATCCCTCAAACTCAGAGAACATGCTCAGATAATCTTTTGCTTACTCCTTAATTCTTTTTGACCTTCTTGTAAAGTTTCCAAACCTTGTTTGATCATACTCTGTCCCACAGCCTTGCTTCTATTGCTTACATTTTCTTTTCATTTATCTTTGTTGCATGCAATAGCATTCATGAAGTTCCCTACCAAAGGGTAAAACCACACTATCAAAGGAAACACTTTATGTGTTCCTAATTTATGATTGGTTCTGTTTTGCAGCAATAGATTTTGTTCCTATAGTTTATAGTACAGAATTAATAGTTAGCACAGTTCATCAATTTCTAAACTATGTTTGGTACTACTGTAATTGCTATCATAGTCTTTTAGCTAGGGTGTAATATCTGTTGCAATCAGTTGTTCTCTATTCTGTAACAATACTTGAAAGCTTTCAAGTAATGACTTCACCATAGCCAAATGTAAAAGACTAGGGCTGAGCCTACCAGATACCAACATCCCACTCTAATTGCGAAAGTAGAATCTAGGGACAGACAAAAACCAAGAATTTATTACATACAGAAGACATCCTGGAGGAAGTCTTTTCTTTGAGAGACTTTAATACTATTGCTAGAGATACCTACTAAAAAATGTACATGGATCAGTACAGAAAACAAAATAATGGTTATTTTGAGATAGAACATGGCAAGATGAATATCAAAATGCAACCTTAGACCTCCAGCCAAGTCTAATTTAGGAGACTGTGATATAAGAAAATGGAAGAAATACACCTTAAATTTCTGAAATACTAGCAGCTGTAGTAAATAAATAAGTCCATGTAACAATAGAGAAAACCAGATGAGAAGTTATTTCTCAAGTAAACAATGACAATCATAATGAAGGACTTGCTTAGCAAATATAGAGTAAACATAGATAAGAAACTAGAAGAGGGACTGGGGAGATAGCTCTGAGGCACAAGTGCCTGCTGGGCAAGTGCAAGGTCATGAGTTCGAACCCTGGTCCCCCCCCCCAAAAAAAAAATAGAAAAATATAGGAAAATGAGAAGAACTTTGGAAGAACAGTATAAGATAGCAATAGAATGCATGAAAGAGATTCAAACAGATATAGGGGAAGTTAAAAATTTCATTGAGCTAGCAAAATTGCTTTAACAAAATCAAAGACTTTCAGTCCTTGAAGACAGGATGGTGGCTGATCATCACAGATGTAAAGAATTCTAAAATTGATAAGATACCAGGAAATAAATCAAAAGTTGAAAGATAATGCAATATAAATCCTACAAAATTAATAGATATCAATGACAAAGCAGGATTCAACACAAACAACATAAAAAGATTTCACAGAATTAATCTCAGAAAATTTCCCAGGCATGGAAACAGAATCTGACATATAGACAAATGAGGCATAGAGAACTCCAAAGAACCATGACCAAAATAAATCTACACCCAGGCATATAATAATCAAAACCCCCAAAATTTCAGCACCAAAACAGAATCTAGAAAATAACAGCAGTTAGTGAAATGAAGCAGATCACCTACAAAAGACAGCCCATGACAATTATAGGTGACTTCCCAATACAAACACTCAAGTAAAGAAGACCTTGAAGTATTTCAAGTCCTCAAAGAAAACCACTTCCAACAAAGACAGATGTATATTGCAAAAGTATACTTCAAAATTAATAGAGAAATAAATTTCCATGACAAAGAACTGAATAAATTCGTAACTATCAATTCTATCTTACAGAAAACATTTAAAGATATTATAGATAGAGAAATAAAGTAATCATACTTCCAAGAACAACATAAGGAAAGCACCAGTCAGGGAAAGTAATTAAACAGAAGAGAAAGCAATAAATCAACAACAGGAATAGCACATAACAAAGATAAGAAAATGTGTATCACTTACAACCATCAATGTCAATGGCCTCAGTTCACCAATGGGGGGTGGAACACTAGTGGAATGGGTAAAGAAACAAGATCCAACAACATACCTGTATCTAAGGAACACATTTATTTATTTATTTATTTATTTATTTATTTATTTATTTATTTATTTATTATTACTGCCGGCTCAGCTCACCTTAGGGTTGGGGCTTGTGCAGCATGTGGTGCTAGGGATCGAATCACAGTCCCTGCACTCGCCTAAACTTCTGTAAGCAGGCGCTTTAGACTGCAGAACCATCGCACTGGCCCCTCCAAGGAACACATTTAATTAAAAAAGAAACTCATAAGATGAAAGCCAAAAGATGGAAAGTAATATTCCATGCAACAGGACACAAGAAAAAAAGCAGCATTATCTATTCTGATTGCAGATAATGTACACTTCAAACCAAGAATGAGCAAAAGTGAAAAATGGACACTACATATGCATTAGGGGAGAACTACAAGAGGAAGAGTTAAGAATCACAAATATATAAGCACAAACTCCAGAGCACCCAACTATATAAGACATATATTATTAGACACGAAAAATCAAACAAGAAATGACACAATTGTAACAGAAGACCTTAATATGCTATTATCACAAAGACATCAATTAAGCATAAAATCAGAAACTAACAAACAAACAAAAACAGAAGCAAGCCTTTGAAAAAATGTAAACAGTAGATGTTTGCCGAGTGTTCTACCCAATAATATGAGTTTACACATTCTTCTCAGATATATTAGGGATGTTCTCTAAAACAGATTATATACTAGCTCATAGAAAATGCTTAACTGAATGCAAAGGAATGGAAATTATACACTATTATCACCTGATAATAGTGTAATAAAACTTGAAATTAATGACGAAGAAACAACAAAAATCTCCATAAATGCATGAAGTTAAATGACACCCTTCTAGGCAACGAATGGATCCAATGAAATTAAAGAATAAATTAAACAATATCCAAAGTTAAATTAAAGTGAACATAAAACATACTGTGGGATGAAATGAATGTAATGCTAAGAGGAAATTAAGTGTTGAATTTTTATTTCAGGAAAACAGAATGAACACAAATAAACTACTTAATGTTGTACCTCAAGTTTCTAGAAAAATAAGAGTAAGTCGATCTGGGGGCTGGAGAGACAGCTCCGTGGCACAAGTGCCTGCCTGGCAAGTGCAAGGTTGTGAGTTCAAACCCAGTCCCAATAAATAAAAAAATAGATAAGTAAATAAATAAATAAATTTATATATAAAAAAGAGTAAGTCGATCCCAAAGCCCATAGAAGGGAGGAAATTACAAAGAAAGACTAAAGCAAAA